>JAMXBD010003320.1:0-126930 GCA_024138025.1 Combretum micranthum
CAACAATCACATTTTTAAGTTTTCCTTTTTATATAATTAAGTTTTATGAATGCCTATCCTAACAAAGACAAGCAAGTCACTGCGTACCTGTATTAGCTCGGGAGTTAATAGGGACGGCCGAGCGAGAATCAAATACTGTTCAACAGAATTATTACAATTTTACACTTAGTTCAAGCTCAATATCAACCAATCTCATACATTATCATCCAAAGAAATTCAAATAAATCATCACAAGATTTTTAAAATAAGTAAAGGAAATCACATATATAACATAACTAGTTTTAGCTTAACTCTCATGAAAATTCATTAATTCGTTAAATCTATAAATATATTTAAATCATGTTAAATTATATCATTTAATCATCATAATACATCAATTATCATATATCTATCTCATTTTAGATCAAATATATCCATTTGGTAAAGCAAATACCTATAAATCAATCAAAACAAGTTTTTAACTTTATTTAGAAAATGTATCAGTTGGAAAGATGTAAAATTTAAGCACTGATACGTTTCGAATTTGTAAAAATTTAAAACATGAAAGTTGTATATCTTTCTTATCTTTCCAACGCAACTTGAATCATCTCAATCGGAGATCGGATGAAAAAGTTACGGCTGATATACGAAAACATGTTTGAGCTGCAGGGTTCTACGCCGGGTCCAACGCCGGCGGCGTTGAATGCAAAATTTGCCAGCGTTAAGGAACCCGATTCTAGTCATGAAAAGTTATTTCAACACCGGCAGCGTAGACTTCAAAGCCGGCGGCGTAAATCCTACACGGCAAAGTACACGGCAAATTTGCAGGCGTTGACAGCAGCGAAAAATTTCCAAAACTTTTCCCCTGTTTTTTCCTTTTACAAAACATGTTTTTACACCTCTTCAACTCATTCCAAATCTTTCCAAGCTTATTATAAGTTCATTCATCACTTCTATCAATCAATCAACATCTCAAAACATCTATCAATCCATTCTATCCATCATCCAACAATTACTTCACCAAAAATCCACAAATCCCAACTTCACTCAATCAAACAACCATCAGCCATCACCAACTCCTCAAACCCCACTCTAAGCAAGTTAAACTAACATATTTAATCCTATTGCACTTCATATATCAACCATGCTACAAGAATTTCAAAATTAAGCAACAACTCATCAAAACACATATATACACATAGAAAAGAAAACAGATTACAACTTACCTCTTGGAGTTCTTTGCTCGGTTTAAGGGCTCTAAAGCAACCTTTTGGTGATGGTTGATGTAGAAATTTACTTCTCCAACCTAGGATCACCTTGGGAGGCTTTTTGAGAAGAAGAAGGGTGTTAGGGCAAATTTGGGAGTGTTTGTGAATGAGGGCAGATTTTGGACGAATATTTTTTTTTTTTTTTTTTTAAAGTAAGGTTATGTTTATCTTTTAGGCTTTAAGGCATAAAGAGAGAGGGCAGGTGGCATTTGGAGATTAAAAGAGCTTTAATGAGACTTTAATGGTTTTGTTTTAAGGTTAATTAATGACTTTGGCTTAAGCTAATCAAGAAGGCTTAATGACTTTGTTTTGTTCTCTATTTTCTGCTACTCTAAACACATTTCAACATGCATTTATTCATTCTAAACATTCAAAACTCATCCTAAGACATATTAATATTTTATAAAATAAACATAATAATCTAATCTAGCATATCTAATTAATCCAACACAATCATATAACATATAATTCATCAAAATTAAATTCACTATCAACATATATATATATATACAAAATTTTACTAACTCACTCATAAAATTAAAATTAGGAATTCATGGCTATTTCATTCTCCCCTCCTTCAAAAAGTTTCGTCCTCGAAACTTATCATACCTTAATCATTGCTCAAATAACTCGGGATACTTCTGTCTCATCTCATCCTCGGGTTCCCAAGTCGCCTCTCTTTCGCTTTGACCCATCCACAAGACCTTGACAAAGGGTATCACTTTCCTTCTCAACACTTTATCAATCTTGTCTAAAATCTTGATAGGTCTCTCAACGGTGCTTAAGTCGGGTTGAATCTCGGGTTGATGAGTAGAAACAATGGCTTCGGGATCCGATATACACTTCCTAAGCTGTGACACATGAAATACATCGTGGACTTCAGACAAACTCGGGGGTAGAGCTAATCGATATGCCAATGGCCCGATTCTTTCCAAAACTTCATATGGACCTATATATCTCGGATTCAACTTTCCTTTAGCTCCAAATCTAATTACTCCTTTTGTTGGCGAGATTTTAAGAAACACGTGATCACCAACTTCAAATTCTAAGGGTCTTCTCCTAATGTCGGCATAACTCTTGTAGCGATCTTGAGCCGTCTTCATTCTTTGCTTTATCATTTGGATCTTATCAACTGCTTGTTGTACTAATTCGAGACCTAACACTGTTCTCTCACCGACTTCATCCCAGTGTATTGGAGATCTGCACTTCCTACCATAGAGTGCTTCATAAGGTGCCATCTGAATCGTCGCTTGGAAGCTGTTGTTGTAAGAAAACTCTATGAGTGGTAAATATACATCCCATCTGTTGCCAAAGTCCAATGCACAGGCTCTTAACATGTCTTCCAATATCTGGATCGTTCTTTCAGATTGCCCGTCGGTCTGTGGATGAAAAGCAGTGCTAAACTGAAGCTGTGTCCCCAAAGCAGTATGTAGGCTCTTCCAAAATCTACTGACGAAGCAAGAATCTCGATCAGAAGTGATCGTCTTGGGAATACCATGCAGTCTTACTATCTCTTTGATATAAATATGAGCCATCTTCTCTAGGGATTCTCCAACTCTCAATGGTATGAAATGGGCCGATTTTGTTAACCTATCCACAATAACCCAAACCACTTCATGCTTGTTTAGGGTCCTGGGCAAGGCAGATACGAAATCCACAGTAACATCCTCCCATTTCCATTCAGGCACGGATAACGGTTGAAGTTCTCCTCCAGGTCTTTGATGCTCGATTTTCACTTGTTGACAAATCATACATTTGGAAACATATTGGGCTACATCTCTCTTCAATCCTTCCCACCAATAGTTTCTCTTTAAATCCTTGTACATCTTTGTGCTTCCGGGATGAATTGAATATGGAGAGGAATGGGCTTCCTTCATAACTTTTCTCTTAACCCACATGGCACAAATAGTCGATTCCCATATCTTACAACTCCATCTTGGTCAATCCTTAGCTCTTTTCTTTTCCCAATTCTTATGGATTCCTTAATTCCTTTAGTTTCATCATCTTCCCCTTGAGCTTGTTTAATTCTATCCAAGATTGTCGGTTGCAAGGATAGTTGAGCTAACATCACATCCACTTGTTCCATAGTGACTTCAAGATCTAGCTTCATGAACTCTATCTGGATCTCCCTTTGACTAGAAAGCAAAGTAATATCACCTTCATGTTTCTTCCTACTAAGCGCATCCGCTACTACATTAGCTTTCCCGGGATGATAAAGAATCTCCACATCATAATCCTTAAGTAACTCAAGCCATCTTCTTTGCCTCATGTTAAGTTCTTTCTGTGTGAAGATATACTTTAAGCTCTTATGGTCGGTGTAGATCTTGCACTTCTCTCCAAACAGATAATGTCTCCACAATTTCAGTGCTAGTATCACTGCTGCCAACTCTAGATCATGTACTGGATAGTTCTTCTCATGGGGTTTCAGCTGCTTGAAGCATAAGCTATGACCCTTCCATCTTGCATAAGCACACAACCAAGTCCTTGAATAGATGCATCGCTGAAGACTACAAACTCTTTTCCACTAACTGGTAGTGCTAAGATAGGAGCCGATATCAATCTCTCCTTCAACTCTTCAAAGCTCTTCTCACATTTGTCGTCCCATTCAAATTTAACATTCTTTCGAGTCAATCGGGTCAATGGAGATGCGATCTTTGAAATCCTTCCACAAATCTTCGATAGTATCCAGCTAATCCAAGGAAACTTCTGATTTCACTCACGGATGTAGGTCTTGACCACTTTAGAATTGCTTCAATCTTCTCTGGGTCCACTGAAACTCCTTCCTTTGAAATGATGTGCCAAGAAAAGATATCTCTTCTATCCAGAATTGGCACTTGCTAAACTTGCATAGAGTTTCTTCTCTTGAAGTCTTTGTAATACTAGTCTCAAATGCTCTTGATGTTCTTCTTTGCTTCGGGAGTAGATCAAGATGTCGTCGATGAAGACTATGACAAATGAGTCCAAATAATCTTGAAAACCTATTCATCAAGTCCATAAATGCAGCTGGTGCATTAGTCAACCCGAAAGGCATCACTAAAATTCAAAGTGCCATATCTTGTCCTGAAGGCTGTCTTCTGGTCTTGAGATTTAATCTTAAGTTGATAATATCCTGACTCAAATCATCTTAGAAAACACTGTCGCTCCCTTCAACTGATCAAACAATCGTCGATCCGTGGCAAAGGATACTTATTCTTGATAGTAACCCGGTTCAATTCTCTGTAGTCAATACACATACGCAAACTCTCATCCTTCTTTTGACAAAAAGCACTGGAGCACCCCACGGGGATATGCTTGGTCTAATAAAACCCAAGTCTTGCAATTCTTGCAATTGCAACTTCAACTCTTTCAACTCGGCTGGAGCCATTCTGTATGGAGCTTTAGAGATAGGTACCGTTCCTGGTAACACTTCAATTCCAAACTCTATCTCTCTATCAGGTGGTAATCCAGGTAACTTCTCAGGAAATACATCCACAAACCCATTCACAACTGGCACCATGTTGATATCTACTTCCTCTATACTCATAGCTGCTATAACCGGTTTCTCCCACAACTCCATGAACTTCATACTCTTAGGTCTTAACCTCTCTAACATATATGAAAACCTTCCTTCATCCAAATCAAAACTCAACTCCGCTCTACTACAATCGATAGTGACCTTATAATGATTTAGCCAATTCATTCCCAATATTACATCAAAATCAGATAAAGGTAACACTATCATATCAATAGGCATGCTCACATCAGAAATCATCACATTCACATTCTTACACACACATGGATGCCTATTTTCAATTACTAACGGAGTAGTTACACACATAACACGATCACTCAACACTTCAGAAGCAAGATTACAATCGTTCATGAAATTCTCAGAAATACATGCATGAGTCGCCCCTGTATCAATCAACACATAAGCATTCCTATCACACACATTCAGAATACCTGCCAAGGTGTCTACTGCAGGCGTATCTTCAACTTGCTGTAGGGTGAAAACTCTAGCATTTGTCTTCCCTTTTTCCACATTCATTCCCTTTTTAACATCAGGTCGATCTTTACAATTGGAAATATGATGCCCTCTTTGCTTACAATAAGCACAAAACACTGGTGGTAGCTTGGGATTCTGACACTCTGTGTATTTATGCCCAACTTGACCACATGAGAAGCACGCTCCGGGAGTCCACTTACAAGTTGTCTCTTCATGAGGACCATAGCATCTAGGGCATTTCTTCTCAAACACTGGTGTAGAAGCCTTAGATGTTGATTTCTGACCTCCTTGTTTTCCCAGGTAAGGTCTCTTTCCTCGGTTTTGATAATAGCCTCCTTTGCTAACACCTTGATAACCGCCATAAGATGTGGCTGGAGCAGGTCTCTTCCCCATGAAAGCAGCTCTTCGGGCTCTCCTAACTCGACTATCATTATTTATCTGTTCCATCAACAAAGCTTTGGCAACTAAATCTGATAGAGTGTGCAATTCGAACTTCTTCACTTCATTCTGAATCTCTTCATTCAAACCATTCTGAAACTTCTGAACCTTCATCCTCTCATCACGATAATCTCCTCCAGCAAAGCGTAGCAACTGCAAAACTCTCCATGGTACTCATCTATGGTCTTGCTTCCTTGTCTCAAGTTCAACCAATCAGATATCATTCTTTCTCTTACTGAATTCGGGAAGTACTTGGTAAAAAATGTGTCTTTAAATAAGTCCAGGAGATGGGTTGTTGTAGATTCCCGCTTGCTAATCTCCACCAGTTATATGCTTCCTTCTTCATCATATAAACCGCTAAGCTCACCTTCTTGTCTTCAGGAGTACTACTGGCTGCAAAAGTTTTCTCTAATTCCTCTATCCAATTCTCAGCCACTGTCGGATCAGTACTTGTTCCATCAAACTCTGGAACCATTTTGCTGAAGTCATGCAACTTGATCTGATTAGCCTGATCATTCACTGGTGGCGCTTCATTAGGTCTCACTCCCTGCTGATTACCTTGTTGCATGAAAAACTGTGTCTGCTGGGACATCATCACTTGATACTGTTGCATCATCGCCATCATGTCTCTCATCATGCCATACATTGCATTCGGATCACTAGTAGGCATCTGTGGCATAGGAGGAATAGTGGCATAGGTGGCGGAATCTGAGGCGGTAAAGGAATCTGAGAAGCAGAAGCCGATGCTGGAGATGGAGTAGTCTCATTGCTAGGTGTAGAAGACGATGCAGGAGCAGATGTAGATGATTGTGGTGGTGGCATGCTGTCTCTGTCTGATTGCTGCCTGGTAGATCTCCTTAACCTGTCCATCTTAATAACCATGCACAGTACATTTAACACACACACAGGTATATGCACTCAATTCACACATTTAACCTATCAATTAGCATTCACAATCACACATCATAATAGACAATCCATCAAGAAACAAAGCAAGCAATAGGGTAAGCAATAAGAATTAAACAATCAAGGAAACAAACATACACAACCATTCAAGCAACTTAGCAACTAGGCTCATCTTATTCTACCTATTTGTGTCTAAGTCAAGTCTCCAACAATTCATCTCAATTAGGCAAACAATTAATCAAACTTGGCTCTGATACCAACTGTAAGGACCCGCTATTACCCCTAGTTGAAATAAGCAATAGCAGTTCCCCAACCGCATATAATCTGCAGAATTATATGCAAGGTTGTCTTAAAAGGATTGTTTGATGAATTGTTCACCTAATCTTAAGGAATAAATCATTTTGAGAAATAATTACTTAGTAGCTTTTCAAAACATATTAACATATATATACACAACTTCAAACAAAGGCAGATCAAGCTAGATATATACATACATGTATTACATCCACAGGCTTCTTACAAGCCTTAAACAAAATAACAAAATATAAAGCTTAACAAAGCTTTACAAACATCCATTCTAACTAACTATCTAGTCTATTACAAAAAGAATGGTTCCGTCCAGTCCTGGTCAAACTCTAGTCCTCATATTCCTCCAAGAAGTCCTCAAAATCGGAGCCATAACCCATGCTCGCATAGGACTCGTCCAGGTCATCACCTGAAATGTTAAAAGAGTGAGCCAGAGGCCCAGTACACAGTAACGAAAACAAAGGCGAAGTGATACACACGAGCTTAGGCTAAATGCAAGATGCAACATCCATTCAATTATTCTTTAAGCTTTAATTAGTAAAACAACACAGGAGTATTCAAACTCCGGATAACAGGGAATAGCGAGGGGACCTGAGTAACACGTAGACGCTCAGGGGGTTGATATGAGTTGTTCGGGGACTCATACCATCCTAGATATCGTTAAGTCAAAAGTAAAGTAGCTTCCTCCAAGGTTATTGACCGTTACTTAACTTTATTCAAACTCAGTCCGTAACATAAGTCTAGTTCAACCCGTTCCCATAAACGTTTGAACTAGAATATGGTATTTCCCTCCAAGTTTTAAATAAATTTTCACCGATCCATATAACCCCGTCGACTACCCCTGAACCCCTTGTTGAAAGTCATATCAAATGACTAGGACGGTTCAAGCGCCTAAGAACTACCGTGCTCGAACCGAGCAAGGTGCCGCTCCCCGAACCAGATACCAACTTCCACCCCAGGCTCACTTAAACTGTGAGGGGGCGACCCTAGGCATGAAAGCCACCCTGGGAAGGAATTGGATTTAAACGGCATAAAGCACAAGCAACAATCACATTTTAAGTTTTCCTTTTTATATAATTAAGTTTTATGAATGCCTATCCTAACAAAGACAAGCAAGTCACTGCGTACCTGTATTAGCTCGGGAGTTAATAGGGACGGCCGAGCGAGAATCAAATACTGTTCAACAGAATTATTACAATTTTACACTTAGTTCAAGCTCAATATCAACCAATCTCATACATTATCATCCAAAGAAATTCAAATAAATCATCACAAGATTTTTAAAATAAGTAAAGGAAATCACATATATAACATAACTAGTTTTAGCTTAACTCTCATGAAAATTCATTAATTCGTTAAATCTATAAATATATTTAAATCATGTTAAATTATATCATTTAATCATCATAATACATCAATTATCATATATCTATCTCATTTTAGATCAAATATATCCATTTGGTAAAGCAAATACCTATAAATCAATCAAAAACAAGTTTTTAACTTTATTTAGAAAATGTATCAGTTGGAAAGATGTAAAATTTAAGCACTGATACGTTTCGAATTTGTAAAAATTTAAAACATGAAAGTTGTATATCTCTTTCTTATCTTTCCAACGCAACTTGAATCATCTCAATCGGAGATCGGATGAAAAAGTTACGGCTGATATACGAAAACATGTTTGAGCTGCAGGGTTCTACGCCGGTCCAACGCCGGCGGCGTTGAATGCAAAATTTGCCAGCGTTAAGGAACCCCGATTCTAGTCATGAAAAGTTATTCCAACACCGGCAGCGTAGACTTCAAAGCCGGCGGCGTAAATCCTACACCGGCAAAGTACACCGGCAAATTTGCAGGCGTTGACAGCAGCGAAAATTTCCAAAACTTTTCCCCTGTTTTTTTTTTTTACAAAACATGTTTTTACACCTCTTCAACTCATTCCAAATCTTTCCAAGCTTATTATAAGTTCATTCATCACTTCTATCAATCAATCAACATCTCAAAACATCTATCAATCCATTCTATCCATCATCCAACAATTACTTCACCAAAAATCCACAAATCCCAACTTCACTCAATCAAACAACCATCAGCCATCACCAACTCCTCAAACCCCACTCTAAGCAAGTTAAACTAACATATTTAATCCTATTGCACTTCATATATCAACCATGCTACAAGAATTTCAAAATTAAGCAACAACTCATCAAAACACATATATACACATAGAAAAGAAAACAGATTACAACTTACCTCTTGGAGTTCTTTGCTCGGTTTAAGGGCTCTAAAGCAACCTTTTGGTGATGGTTGATGTAGAAATTTACTTCTCCAACCTAGGATCACCTTGGGAGGCTTTTTGAGAAGAAGAAGAGGGTGTTAGGGCAAATTTGGGAGTGTTTGTGAATGAGGGCAGATTTTGGACGAATATTTTTTTTTTTTTTTTTAAAGTAAGGTTATGTTTATCTTTTAGGCTTTAAGGCATAAAGAGAGAGGGCAGGTGGCATTTGGAGATTAAAAGAGCTTTAATGAGACTTTAATGGTTTTGTTTTAAGGTTAATTAATGACTTTGGCTTAAGCTAATCAAGAAGGCTTAATGACTTTGTTTTGTTCTCTATTTTCTGCTACTCTAAACACATTTCAACATGCATTTATTCATTCTAAACATTCAAAACTCATCCTAAGACATATTAATATTTTATAAAATAAACATATAATTAATCTAGCATATCTAATTAATCCAACACAATCATATAACATATAATTCATCAAAATTAAATTCACTATCAACATATATATATATATACAAAATTTTACTAACTCACTCATAAAATTAAAATTAGGAATTCATGGCTATTTCATTCTCCCCTCCTTCAAAAAGTTTCGTCCTCGAAACTTATCATACCTTAATCATTGCTCAAATAACTCGGGATACTTCTGTCTCATCTCATCCTCGGGTTCCCAAGTCGCCTCTCTTTCGCTTTGACCCATCCACAAGACCTTGACAAAGGGTATCACTTTCCTTCTCAACACTTTATCAATCTTGTCTAAAATCTTGATAGGTCTCTCAACGGTGCTTAAGTCGGGTTGAATCTCGGGTTGATGAGTAGAAACAATGGCTTCGGGATCCGATATACACTTCCTAAGCTGTGACACATGAAATACATCGTGGACTTCAGACAAACTCGGGGGTAGAGCTAATCGATATGCCAATGGCCCGATTCTTTCCAAAACTTCATATGGACCTATATATCTCGGATTCAACTTTCCTTTAGCTCCAAATCTAATTACTCCTTTTGTTGGCGAGATTTTAAGAAACACGTGATCACCAACTTCAAATTCTAAGGGTCTTCTCCTAATGTCGGCATAACTCTTGTAGCGATCTTGAGCCGTCTTCATTCTTTGCTTTATCATTTGGATCTTATCAACTGCTTGTTGTACTAATTCGAGACCTAACACTGTTCTCTCACCGACTTCATCCCAGTGTATTGGAGATCTGCACTTCCTACCATAGAGTGCTTCATAAGGTGCCATCTGAATCGTCGCTTGGAAGCTGTTGTTGTAAGAAAACTCTATGAGTGGTAAATATACATCCCATCTGTTGCCAAAGTCCAATGCACAGGCTCTCAACATGTCTTCCAATATCTGGATCGTTCTTTCAGATTGCCCGTCGGTCTGTGGATGAAAAGCAGTGCTAAACTGAAGCTGTGTCCCCAAAGCAGTATGTAGGCTCTTCCAAAATCTACTGACGAAGCAAGAATCTCGATCAGAAGTGATCGTCTTGGGAATACCATGCAGTCTTACTATCTCTTTGATATAAATATGAGCCATCTTCTCTAGGGATTCTCCAACTCTCAATGGTATGAAATGGGCCGATTTTGTTAACCTATCCACAATAACCCAAACCATTCATGCTTGTTTAGGGTCCTGGGCAAGGCAGATACGAAATCCACAGTAACATCCTCCCATTTCCATTCAGGCACGGATAACGGTTGAAGTTCTCCTCCAGGTCTTTGATGCTCGATTTTCACTTGTTGACAAATCATACATTTGGAAACATATTGGGCTACATCTCTCTTCAATCCTTCCCACCAATAGTTTCTTTAAATCCTTGTACATCTTTGTGCTTCCGGGATGAATTGAATATGGAGAGGAATGGGCTTCCTTCATACTTCTTCTCTTAACCCACATGGCACAAATAGTCGATTCCCATATCTCACAACTCCATCTTCAATCCTTAATCTTTTCTTTTCCCAATCTTATGGAATCCTTATTCCTTTGTTTCATCGTCTTCCCTTGAGCTTGTTTAATTCTATCCAGATTGTTGGTTGCAAGAGTTGAGCTAACATCACATCTACTTGTTCCACAGTGACTTCAAGATCTAGCTTCATGAACTCTATCTGGATCTCCTTTGGCTAGAAAGCAAAGTAATATCTTCATGTTTCTTCTACTAAGCGCATCCGCTACTACATTAGCTTTCCCGGGATGGTAAGATCTCCACATCATAATCCTTAAGTAGTTCAAGCCATCTTCTTGCTCATATGAGTTCTTTCTGTGTGAAGATGTACTTTAAGCTCTTATGGTCGGTGTAGATCTTACACTTCTCTCCAAACAATAATGTCTCCACAATTTCAGTGCTAAGTATCACTGCTAACTCTAATCATGTACTGGATAGTTCTTTCATGGGTTTCAGCTGCTGAAGCATAAGCTATAACCTCCATCTTGCATAAGCACACAACCAAGTCCTTGAATAGATGCATCACTGAAGACTACAATCCTTTCCACTACTGGTAGCGCTAAGATAGGAGCCGATATCAATCTCTCCTTCAACTCTTCAAAGCTCTTCTCACATTTGTCATCCCATTCAAATAACATTCTTTCGGTCAATCGGGTTAATGGAGATGCATCTTTGAAATCCTTCCACAAATCTTCGATAATATCCAGCTAATCCAAGAAACTTCTGATTTCACTCACGGTGTAGGCTTGACCACTTTAGAATTGCTCAATCTTCTGGATCACTGAACTCCTTCTTTGAAATAATGTCCAAGAAAAGATATCTCTCTAACCAAATGGCACTTGTAAACTTGCATAGTTTCTTCTCTTGAAGTCTTTGTAATACTAGTCTCAAATGCTCTTGATGCTCTTCTTTGCTTCGGGAAGATCAAGATATCGTCAATGAAGACTATGACAAATGAATCCAAATAATCTTGAAGACTCTATTCATCAAGTCCATAAATGCAGCTGGTGCATTGGTTAACCCGAAAGGCATCACTAAAAATTCGAAGTGTCCATATCTGTTCTGAAAGCTGTCTTCTGAATGTCTTGAGATTTAATCTTAAGCTGATAGTATCCTGATCTCAAGTCGATCTTAGAAAACACAGTTGCTCCCTTCAATGATCAAACAGATCGTCAATCCGTGGCAAAGGATACTTATTCTTGATAGTAACCCGGTTCAATTCTCTGTAGTCAATACACATACGCAAACTCTCATCCTTCTTCTTGACAAAAAGCACTGGAGCACCCCACGGGGATATGCTTGGTCTAATAAAACCCAAGTCTTGCAATTCTTGCAATTGCAACTTCAACTCTTTCAACTCGGCTGGAGCCATTCTGTATGGAGCTTTAGAGATAGGTACCGTTCCTGGTAACACTTCAATTCCAAACTCTATCTCTCTATCAGGTGGTAATCCAGGTAACTTCTCAGGAAATACATCCACAAACCCATTCACAACTGGCACCATGTTGATATCTACTTCCTCCATACTCATAGCTGCTATAACCGGTTTCTCCCACAACTCCATGAACTTCATACTCTTAGGTCTTAACCTCTCTAACATATATGAAAACCTTCCTTCATCCAAATCAAAACTCAACTCCGCTCTACTACAATCGATAGTGACCTTATAATGATTTAGCCAATTCATTCCCAATATTACATCAAAATCAGATAAAGGTAACACTATCATATCAATAGGCATGCTCACATCAGAAATCATCACATTCACATTCTTACACACACATGGATGCCTATTTTCAATTACTAACGGAGTAGTTACACACATAACACGATCACTCAACACTTCAGAAGCAAGATTACAATCGTTCATGAAATTCTCAGAAATACATGCATGAGTCGCCCCTGTATCAATCAACACATAAGCATTCCTATCACACACATTCAGAATACCTGCCAAGGTGTCTACTGCAGGCGTATCTTCAACTTGCTGTAGGGTGAAAACTCTAGCATTTGTCTTCCCTTTTTCCACATTCATTCCCTTTTTAACATCAGGTCGATCTTTGCAATTGGAAATATGATGCCCTCTTTGCTTACAATAAGCACAAAACACTGGTGGTAGCTTGGGATTCTGACACTCTGTGTATTTATGCCCAACTTGACCACATGAGAAGCACGCTCCGGGAGTCCACTTACAAGTTGTCTCTTCATGAGGACCATAGCATCTAGGGCATTTCTTCTCAAACACTGGTGTAGAAGCCTTAGATGTTGATTTCTGACCTCCTTGTTTTCCCAGGTAAGGTCTCTTTCCTCGGTTTTGATAATAGCCTCCTTTGCTAACACCTTGATAACCGCCATAAGATGTGGCTGGAGCAGGTCTCTTCCCCATGAAAGCAGCTCTTCGGGCTCTCCTAACTCGACTATCATTATTTATCTGTTCCATCAACAAAGCTTTGGCAACTAAATCTGATAGAGTGTGCAATTCGAACTTCTTCACTTCATTCTGAATCTCTTCATTCAAACCGTTCTGAAACTTCTGAACCTTCATCCTCTCATCACGATAATCTCCTCCAGCAAAGCGTAGCAACCTGCAAAACTCTCCATGGTACTCATCTATGGTCTTGCTTCCTTGTCTCAAGTTCAACCAATCAGAATCATTCTTTCTCTACTGAATTCGGGAAGTACTTGGAAAAAATGTATCCTTGAAATGTAATCCAGAGATGGGTTGTTGCAATTTCCCTAGCTAGTCTCCACCAGTTATAAGCTTCTTCTTCATCATATAAACCTAAGCTCACTTCTTGTCTTCAGGAGTACTACTGGCTGCAAAAGTTTCTCTAATTCCTCTATCCAATTCTCAGCCACTGTCGGATCAGTACTTGTTCCATCAAACTCTGGAACCATTTTGCTGAAGTCATGCAACTTGATCTGATTAGCTTGATCATTCACTGGTGGCGCTTCATTAGTCTCACTCCCTGGTGATTACCTTGTGCATGAAAAACTGTGTCTGCTGGGACATCATCACTGATATGTTGCATCATCGCCATCATGTCTCTCATCATGCCATACATGCATTCGGATCACTAGTAGGCATCTGTGGCATAGGAGGAATAGGCATAGGTGGCGGAATCTGAGGCGGTAAAGGAATCTGAGAAGCAGAAGCCGATGCTGGAGATGGAGTAGTCTCATTGCTAGGTGTAGAAGACGATGCAGGAGCAGATGTAGATGATGTGGTGGTGGCATGCTTCTCTGTCTGATTGCTGCTGGTAGATCTCCTTAACCTGTCCATCTTAATAACCATGCACAGTACATTTAACACACACACAGGTATATGCACTCAATCACACATTTAACCTATCAATTAGCATTCACAATCACACATCATAATAGACAATCCATCAAGAAACAAAGCAAGCAATAGGGTAAGCAATAAGAATTAAACAATCAAGGAAACAAACATACACAACCATTCAAGCAACTTAGCAACTAGCTCATCTTATTCTACCTATTTGTGTCTAAGTCAAGTCTCCAACAATTCATCTCAATTAGGCAAACAATTAATCAAACTTGGCTCTGATACCAACTGTAAGGACCCGCTATTACCCCTAGTTGAAATAAGCAATAGCAGTTCCCCAACCGCATATAATCTGCAGAATTATATGCAAGGTTGTCTTAAAAGGATTGTTTGATGAATTGTTCACCTAATCTTAAGGAATAAATCATTTTGAGAAATAATTACTTAGTAGCTTTTCAAAACATATTAACATATATATACACAACTTCAAACAAAGGCAGATCAAGCTAGATATATACATACATTATTACATCCACAGGCTTCTTACAAGCCTTAAACAAAATAACAAAATATAAAGCTTAACAAAGCTTTACAAACATCCATTCTAACTAACTATCTAGTCTATTACAAAAAAATGGTTCCGTCCAGTCCTGGTCAAACTCTAGTCCTCATATTCCTCCAAGAAGTCCTCAAAATCGGAGCCATAACCCATGCTCGCATAGGACTCGTCCAGGTCATCACCTGAAATGTTAAAAGAGTGAGCCAGAGGCCCAGTACACAGTAACGAAAACAAAGGCGAAGTGATACACACGAGCTTAGGCTAAATGCAAGATGCAACATCCATTCAATTATTCTTTAAGCTTTAATTAGTAAAACAACACAGGAGTATTCAAACTCCGGATAACAGGGAATAGCGAGGGGACCTGAGTAACACGTAGACGCTCAGGGGGTTGATATGAGTTGTTCGGGGACTCATACCATCCTAGATATCGTTAAGTCAAAAGTAAAGTAGCTTCCTCCAAGGTTATTGACCGTTACTTAACTTTATTCAAACTCAGTCCGTAACATAAGTCTAGTTCAACCCGTTCCCATAAACGTTTGAACTAGAATATGGTATTTCCCTCCAAGTTTTAAATAAATTTTCACCGATCCATATAACCCCGTCGACTACCCCCTGAACCCCTTGTTGAAAGTCATATCAAATGACTAGGACGGTTCAAGCGCCTAAGAACTACCGTGCTCGAACCGAGCAAGGTGCCGCTCCCCGAACCAGATACCAACTTCCACCCCAGGCTCACTTAAACTGTGAGGGGGCGACCCTAGGCATGAAAGCCACCCTGGGAAGGAATTGGATTTAAACGGCATAAAGCACAAGCAACAATCACATTTTAAGTTTTCCTTTTTATATAATTAAGTTTTATGAATGCCTATCCTAACAAAGACAAGCAAGTCACTGCGTACCTGTATTAGCTCGGAGTTAATAGGGACGGCCGAGCGAGAATCAAATACTGTTCAACAGAATTATTACAATTTTACACTTAGTTCAAGCTCAATATCAACCAATCTCATACATTATCATCCAAAGAAATTCAAATAAATCATCACAAGATTTTTAAAATAAGTAAAGGAAATCACATATATAACATAACTAGTTTTAGCTTAACTCTCATGAAAATTCATTAATTCGTTAAATCTATAAATATATTTAAATCATGTTAAATTATATCATTTAATCATCATAATACATCAATTATCATATATCTATCTCATTTTAGATCAAATATATCCATTTGGTAAAGCAAATACCTATAAATCAATCAAAAACAAGTTTTTAACTTTATTTAGAAAATGTATCAGTTGGAAAGATGTAAAATTTAAGCACTGATACGTTTCGAATTTGTAAAAATTTAAAACATGAAAGTTGTATATCTCTTTCTTATCTTTCCAACGCAACTTGAATCATCTCAATCGGAGATCGGATGAAAAGTTAGTTACGGCTGATATACGAAAACATGTTTGAGCTGCAGGGTTCTACGCCGGTCCAACGCCGGCGGCGTTGAATGCAAAATTTGCCAGCGTTAAGGAACCCCGATTCTAGTCATGAAAAGTTATTCAACACCGGCAGCGTAGACTTCAAAGCCGGCGGCGTAAATCCTACACCGGCAAAGTACACCGGCAAATTTGCAGGCGTTGACAGCAGCGAAAATTTCCAAAACTTTTCCCCTGTTTTTCCTTTTACAAAACATGTTTTTACACTCTTCAACTCATTCCAAATCTTTCCAAGCTTATTATAAGTTCATTCATCACTTCTATCAATCAATCAACATCTCAAAACATCTATCAATCCATTCTATCCATCATCCAACAATTACTTCACCAAAAATCCACAAATCCCAACTTCACTCAATCAAACAACCATCAGCCATCACCAACTCCTCAAACCCCACTCTAAGCAAGTTAAACTAACATATTTAATCCTATTGCACTTCATATATCAACCATGCTACAAGAATTTCAAAATTAAGCAACAACTCATCAAAACACATATATACACATAGAAAAGAAAACAGATTACAACTTACCTCTTGGAGTTCTTTGCTCGGTTTAAGGGCTCTAAAGCAACCTTTTGGTGATGGTTGATGTAGAAATTTACTTCTCCAACCTAGGATCACCTTGGGAGGCTTTTTGAGAAGAAGAAGAGGGTGTTAGGGCAAATTTGGGAGTGTTTGTGAATGAGGGCAGATTTTGGACGAATATTTTTTTTTTTTTTTTTTAAAGTAAGGTTATGTTTATCTTTTAGGCTTTAAGGCATAAAGAGAGAGGGCAGGTGGCATTTGGAGATTAAAAGAGCTTTAATGAGACTTTAATGGTTTTGTTTTAAGGTTAATTAATGACTTTGGCTTAAGCTAATCAAGAAGGCTTAATGACTTTGTTTTGTTCTCTATTTTCTGCTACTCTAAACACATTTCAACATGCATTTATTCATTCTAAACATTCAAAACTCATCCTAAGACATATTAATATTTTATAAAATAAACATATAATTAATCTAACATATCTAATTAATCCAACACAATCATATAACATATAATTCATCAAAATTAAATTCACTATCAACATATATATATATATATATACAAAATTTTACTAACTCACTCATAAAATTAAAATTAGGAATTCATGGCTATTTCATTCTCCCCTCCTTCAAAAAGTTTCGTCCTCGAAACTTATCATACCTTAATCATTGCTCAAATAACTCGGATACTTCTGTCTCATCTCATCCTCGGGTTCCCAGTCGCCTCTCTTTCGCTTTGACCCATCCACAAGACCTTGACAAAGGGTATCACTTTCCTTCTCAACACTTTATCAATCTTGTCTAAAATCTTGATAGGTCTCTCAACGGTGCTTAAGTCGGGTTGAATCTCGGGTTGATGAGTAGAAACAATGGCTTCGGGATCCGATATACACTTCCTAAGCTGTGACACATGAAATACATCGTGGACTTCAGACAAACTCGGGGGTAGAGCTAATCGATATGCCAATGGCCCGATTCTTTCCAAAACTTCATATGGACCTATATATCTCGGATTCAACTTTCCTTTAGCTCCAAATCTAATTACTCCTTTTGTTGGCGAGATTTTAAGAAACACGTGATCACCAACTTCAAATTCTAAGGGTCTTCTCCTAATGTCGGCATAACTCTTGTAGCGATCTTGAGCCGTCTTCATTCTTTGCTTTATCATTTGGATCTTATCAACTGCTTGTTGTACTAATTCGAGACCTAACACTGTTCTCTCACCGACTTCATCCCAGTGTATTGGAGATCTGCACTTCCTACCATAGAGTGCTTCATAAGGTGCCATCTGAATCGTCGCTTGGAAGCTGTTGTTGTAAGAAAACTCTATGAGTGGTAAATATACATCCCATCTGTTGCCAAAGTCCAATGCACAGGCTCTCAACATGTCTTCCAATATCTGGATCGTTCTTTCAGATTGCCCGTCGGTCTGTGGATGAAAAGCAGTGCTAAACTGAAGCTGTGTCCCCAAAGCAGTATGTAGGCTCTTCCAAAATCTACTGACGAAGCAAGAATCTCGATCAGAAGTGATCGTCTTGGGAATACCATGCAGTCTTACTATCTCTTTGATATAAATATGAGCCATCTTCTCTAGGGATTCTCCAACTCTCAATGGTATGAAATGGGCCGATTTTGTTAACCTATCCACAATAACCCAAACCACTTCATGCTTGTTTAGGGTCCTGGGCAAGGCAGATACGAAATCCACAGTAACATCCTCCCATTTCCATTCAGGCACGGATAACGGTTGAAGTTCTCCTCCAGGTCTTTGATGCTCGATTTTCACTTGTTGACAAATCATACATTTGGAAACATATTGGGCTACATCTCTCTTCAATCCTTCCCACCAATAGTTTCTCTTTAAATCCTTGTACATCTTTGTGCTTCCGGGATGAATTGAATATGGAGAGGAATGGGCTTCCTTCATAACTTCTTCTCTTAACCCACATGGCACAAATAGTCGATTCCCATATCTTACAACTCCATCTTGGTCAATCCTTAGCTCTTTTCTTTTCCCAATTCTTATGGATTCCTTAATTCCTTTAGTTTCATCATCTTCCCCTTGAGCTTGTTTAATTCTATCCAAGATTGTCGGTTGCAAGGATAGTTGAGCTAACATCACATCCACTTGTTCCATAGTGACTTCAAGATCTAGCTTCATGAACTCTATCTGGATCTCCCTTTGACTAGAAACAAAGTAATATCACCTTCATGTTTCTTCCTACTAAGCGCATCCGCTACTACATTAGCTTTCCCGGGATGATAAAGAATCTCCACATCATAATCCTTAAGTAACTCAAGCCATCTTCTTTGCCTCATGTTAAGTTCTTTCTGTGTGAAGATATACTTTAAGCTCTTATGGTCGGTGTAGATCTTGCACTTCTCTCCAAACAGATAATGTCTCCACAATTTCAGTGCTAGTATCACTGCTGCCAACTCTAGATCATGTACTGGATAGTTCTTCTCATGGGGTTTCAGCTGCCTTGAAGCATAAGCTATGACCCTTCCATCTTGCATAAGCACACAACCAAGTCCTTGAATAGATGCATCGCTGAAGACTACAAACTCTTTTCCACTAACTGGTAGTGCTAAGATAGGAGCCGATATCAATCTCTCCTTCAGCTCTTCAAAGCTCTTCTCACATTTGTCGTCCCATTCAAATTTAACATTCTTTCGAGTCAATCGGGTCAATGGAGATGCGATCTTTGAAAATCCTTCCACAAATCTTCGATAGTATCCAGCTAATCCAAGGAAACTTCTGATTTCACTCACGGATGTAGGTCTTGACCACTTTAGAATTGCTTCAATCTTCTCTGGGTCCACTGAAACTCCTTCCTTTGAAATGATGTGCCCAAGAAAAGATATCTCTTCTATCCAGAATTGGCACTTGCTAAACTTTGCATAGAGTTTCTTCTCTTGAAGTCTTTGTAATACTAGTCTCAAATGCTCTTGATGTTCTTCTTTGCTTCGGGAGTAGATCAAGATGTCGTCGATGAAGACTATGACAAATGAGTCCAAATAATCTTTGAAAACCCTATTCATCAAGTCCATAAATGCAGCTGGTGCATTAGTCAACCCGAAAGGCATCACTAAGAATTCAAAGTGCCCATATCTTGTCCTGAAGGCTGTCTTCTGGATGTCTTGAGATTTAATCTTAAGTTGATAATATCCTGACCTCAAATCAATCTTAGAAAACACTGTCGCTCCCTTCAACTGATCAAACAAGTCGTCGATCCGTGGCAAAGGATACTTATTCTTGATAGTAACCGGTTCAATTCTCTGTAGTCAATACACATACGCAAACTCTCATCCTTCTTTTGACAAAAAGCACTGGAGCACCCCACGGGGATATGCTTGGTCTAATAAAACCCAAGTCTTGCAATTCTTGCAATTGCAACTTCAACTCTTTCAACTCGGCTGGAGCCATTCTGTATGGAGCTTAGAGATAGGTACCGTTCCTGGTAACACTTCAATTCCAAACTCTATCTCTCTATCAGGTGGTAATCCAGGTAACTTCTCAGGAAATACATCCACAAACCCATTCACAACTGGCACCATGTTGATATCTACTTCCTCTATACTCATAGCTGCTATAACGGTTTCTCCCACAACTCCATGAACTTCATACTCTTAGGTCTTAACCTCTCTAACATATATGAAAACCTTCCTTCATCCAAATCAAAACTCAACTCCGCTCTACTACAATCGATAGTGACCTTATAATGATTTAGCCAATTCATTCCCAATATTACATCAAAATCAGATAAAGGTAACACTATATATCAATAGGCATGCTCACATCAGAAATCATCACATTCACATTCTTACACACACATGGATGCCTATTTTCAATTACTAACGGAGTAGTTACACACATAACACGATCACTCAACACTTCAGAACAAGATTACAATCGTTCATGAAATTCTCAGAAATACATGCATGAGTCGCCCCTGTATCAATCAACACATAAGCATTCCTATCACACACATTCAGAATACCTGCCAAGGTGTCTACTGCAGGCGTATCTTCAACTTGCTGTAGGGTGAAAACTCTAGCATTTGTCTTCCCTTTTTCCACATTCATTCCCTTTTTAACATCAGGTCGATCTTTACAATTGGAAATATGATGCCCTCTTTGCTTACAATAAGCACAAAACACTGGTGGTAGCTTGGGATTCTGACACTCTGTGTATTTATGCCCAACTTGACCACATGAGAAGCACGCTCCGGGAGTCCACTTACAAGTTATCTCTTCATGAGGACCATAGCATCTAGGGCATTTCTTCTCAAACACTGGTGTAGAAGCCTTAGATGTTGATTTCTGACCTCCTTGTTTTCCCAGGTAAGGTCTCTTTCCTCGGTTTTGATAATAGCCTCCTTTGCTAACACCTTGATAACCGCCATAAGATGGCTGGAGCAGGTCTCTTCCCCATGAAAGTAGCTCTTCGGGCTCTCCTAACTCGACTATCATTATTTATCTGTTCCATCAACAAAGCTTTGGCAACTAAATCTGATAGAGTGTGCAATTCGAACTTCTTCACTTCATTCTGAATCTCTTCATTCAAACCATTCTGAAACTTCTGAACCTTCATCCTCTCATCACGATAATCTCCTCCAGCAAAGCGTAGCAACTTGCAAAACTCTCCATGGTACTCATCTATGGTCTTGCTTCCTTGTCTCAAGTTCAACCAATCAGATATCATTCTTTCTCTTACTGAATTCGGGAAGTACTTGGTAAAAAATGTGTCTTTAAATAGTCCAGGAGATGGGTTGTTGTAGATTCCGCTTGCTAATCTCCACCAGTTATATGCTTCCTTCTTCATCATATAAACCGCTAAGCTCACCTTCTTGTCTTCAGGAGTACTACTGGCTGCAAAAGTTTTCTCTAATTCCTCTATCCAATTCTCAGCCACTGTCGGATCAGTACTTGTTCCATCAAACTCTGGAACCATTTTGCTGAAGTCATGCAACTTGATCTGATTAGCCTGATCATTCACTGGTGGCGTTCATTAGGTCTCACTCCTGCTGATTACCTTGTTGCATGAAAAACTGTGTCTGCTGGGACATCATCACTTGATACTGTTGCATCATCGCCATCATGTCTCTCATCATGCCATACATTGCATTCGGATCACTAGTAGGCATCTGTGGCATAGGAGGAATAGGTGGCATAGGTGGCGGAATCTGAGGCGGTAAAGGAATCTGAGAAGCAGAAGCCGATGCTGGAGATGGAGTAGTCTCATTGCTAGGTGTAGAAGACGATGCAGGAGCAGATGTAGATGATTGTGGTGGTGGCATGCTGTCTCTGTCTGATTGCTGCCTGGTAGATCTCCTTAACCTGTCCATCTTAATAACCATGCACAGTACATTTAAACACACACAGGTATATGCACTCAATTCACACATTTAACCTATCAATTAGCATTCACAATCACATCATAATAGACAATCCATCAAGAAACAAAGCAAGCAATAGGGTAAGCAATAAGAATTAAACAATCAAGGAAACAAACATACACAACCATTCAAGCAACTTAGCAACTAGGCTCATCTTATTCTACCTATTTGTGTCTAAGTCAAGTCTCCAACAATTCATCTCAATTAGGCAAACAATTAATCAAACTTGGCTCTGATACCAACTGTAAGGACCCGCTATTACCCCTAGTTGAAATAAGCAATAGCAGTTCCCCAACCGCATATAATCTGCAGAATTATATGCAAGGTTGTCTTAAAAGGATTGTTTGATGAATTGTTCACCTAATCTTAAGGAATAAATCATTTTGAGAAATAATTACTTAGTAGCTTTTCAAAACATATTAACATATATATACACAACTTCAAACAAAGGCAGATCAAGCTAGATATATACATACATGTATTACATCCACAGGCTTCTTACAAGCCTTAAACAAAATAACAAAATATAAAGCTTAACAAAGCTTTACAAACATCCATTCTAACTAACTATCTAGTCTATTACAAAAAGAATGGTTCCGTCCAGTCCTGGTCAAACTCTAGTCCTCATATTCCTCCAAGAAGTCCTCAAAATCGGAGCCATAACCCATGCTCGCATAGGACTCGTCCAGGTCATCACCTGAAATGTTAAAAGAGTGAGCCAGAGGCCCAGTACACAGTAACGAAAACAAAGGCGAAGTGATACACACGAGCTTAGGCTAAATGCAAGATGCAACATCCATTCAATTATTCTTTAAGCTTTAATTAGTAAAACAACACAGGAGTATTCAAACTCCGGATAACAGGGAATAGCGAGGGGACCTGAGTAACACGTAGACGCTCAGGGGGTTGATATGAGTTGTTCGGGGACTCATACCATCCTAGATATCGTTAAGTCAAAAGTAAAGTAGCTTCCTCCAAGGTTATTGACCGTTACTTAACTTTATTCAAACTCAGTCCGTAACATAAGTCTAGTTCAACCCGTTCCCATAAACGTTTGAACTAGAATATGGTATTTCCCTCCAAGTTTTAAATAAATTTTCACCGATCCATATAACCCCGTCGACTACCCCTGAACCCCTTGTTGAAAGTCATATCAAATGACTAGGACGGTTCAAGCGCCTAAGAACTACCGTGCTCGAACCGAGCAAGGTGCCGCTCCCCGAACCAGATACCAACTTCCACCCCAGGCTCACTTAAACTGTGAGGGGGCGACCCTAGGCATGAAAGCCACCCTGGGAAGGAATTGGATTTAAACGGCATAAAGCACAAGCAACAATCACATTTTAAGTTTTCCTTTTTATATAATTAAGTTTTATGAATGCCTATCCTAACAAAGACAAGCAAGTCACTGCGTACCTGTATTAGCTCGGGAGTTAATAGGGACGGCCGAGCGAGAATCAAATACTGTTCAACAGAATTATTACAATTTTACACTTAGTTCAAGCTCAATATCAACCAATCTCATACATTATCATCCAAAGAAATTCAAATAAATCATCACAAGATTTTTAAAATAAGTAAAGGAAATCACATATATAACATAACTAGTTTTAGCTTAACTCTCATGAAAATTCATTAATTCGTTAAATCTATAAATATATTTAAATCATGTTAAATTATATCATTTAATCATCATAATACATCAATTATCATATATCTATCTCATTTTAGATCAAATATATCCATTTGGTAAAGCAAATACCTATAAATCAATCAAAAACAAGTTTTTAACTTTATTTAGAAAATGTATCAGTTGGAAAGATGTAAAATTTAAGCACTGATACGTTTCGAATTTGTAAAAATTTAAAACATGAAAGTTGTATATCTCTTTCTTATCTTTCCAACGCAACTTGAATCATCTCAATCGGAGATCGGATGAAAAAGTTACGGCTGATATACGAAAACATGTTTGAGCTGCAGGGTTCTACGCCGGTTCCAACGCCGGCGGCGTTGAATGCAAAATTTGCCAGCGTTAAGGAACCCCGATTCTGGTCATGAAAAGTTATTTCAACACCGGCAGCGTAGACTTCAAAGCCGGCGGCGTAAATCCTACACCGGCAAATTTGCAGGCGTTGACAGCAGCGAAAATTTTCCAAAACTTTTCCCCTGTTTTTTCCTTTTACAAAACATGTTTTTACACTTCTTCAACTCATTCCAAATCTTTCCAAGCTTATTATAAGTTCATTTATCACTTCTATCAATCAATCAACATCTCAAAACATCTATCAATCCATTCTATCCATCATCCAACAATTACTTCACCAAAAATCCACAAATCCCAACTTCACTCAATCAAACAACCATCAGCCATCACCAACTCCTCAAACCCCACTCTAAGCAAGTTAAACTAACATATTTAATCCTATTGCACTTCATATATCAACCATGCTACAAGAATTTCAAAATTAAGCAACAACTCATCAAAACACATATATACACATAGAAAAGAAAACAGATTACAACTTACCTCTTGGAGTTCTTTGCTCGGTTTAAGGGCTCTAAAGCAACCTTTTGGTGATGGTTGATGTAGAAATTTACTTCTCCAACCTAGGATCACCTTGGGAGGCTTTTTGAGAAGAAGAAGAGGGTGTTAGGGCAAATTTGGGAGTGTTTGTGAATGAGGGCAGATTTTGGACGAATTTTTTTTTTTTTTTTTTTAAAGTAAGGTTATGTTTATCTTTTAGGCTTTAAGGCATAAAGAGAGAGGGCAGGTGGCATTTGGAGATTAAAAGAGCTTTAATGAGACTTTAATGGTTTTGTTTTAAGGTTAATTAATGACTTTGGCTTAAGCTAATCAAGAAGGCTTAATGACTTTGTTTTGTTCTCTATTTTCTGCTACTCTAAACACATTTCAACATGCATTTATTCATTCTAAACATTCAAAACTCATCCTAAGACATATTAATATTTTATAAAATAAACATATAATTAATCTAGCATATCTAATTAATCCAACACAATCATATAACATATAATTCATCAAAATTAAATTCACTATCAACATATATATATATACAAAATTTTACTAACTCACTCATAAAATTAAAATTAGGAATTCATGGCTATTTCACGTCTACTCGATCAATCCAAATATCTCAAGAACAACAATGAACCGCATAAAACTCCACAAACACCAAATATTTCACAAAAACCCTAATTTTCGTGACATAAAGAACGTATAAGGATCATCTAATCATGCATTGATTAACACCATCATAAGGGAGATACAACTTACCAATTTAGATCATCACGAACCTAATCTACAGCTACCAAATTCGGATTTCACCCAAAGCTAGGGTATCCTTTATGCAAACAACTACAAAGTCTTTACAACTTGCATGAAATTCGCATAAAACTTGTATGAGAACATTATACTTACTTGTTTAAACCACAAAACTCACTTCTTACCCAACCGAGACAGATTAAACCCAAGATCTTAATCTTTCCCACGTTTTCCTTCAAGAACACAACAAAACCCTGAGAAATCATGCATAAATCCGTAGAAAACATGTTGTAGATGGATTATGATCACTCACCTTTGATCAAACTCGTCTTAGGATGAAGATTCAACACTAAAACACAAAGAATAACTAGATTTCTCTCTCTCACGAAGGAAAAAGGATGAAATAACTTCTATTGAAAAACCTTCGGATGAGCGCGTCTATTTATAGAATTTGTACATACGCCGGCAAATTTAATTTCCACGCTGGCAGCATAGGATCCCCAGGGGGCAGCGTTGGACATGCAATAAAAATCCTTCGCGTCGTTCCAAACATCAAACACCGACAAAACCTAACTCAATGCCGGTGGTATTCGACTTTGGTGTTAGACAATAACGCTTCTGATCCAACTTTAACACTAGCAAAAACACACACACACAGACACCGACGTTCAACTTCGGCATTAAAGAATTTGGTACTGCATACTACCTACGCTGCCTCTACGCCGGCGGCGTTTCCTTTCCAGATGTCGGCATTGCATCTGTCAAAATTGCAGACATTTTAAAATTTTACAATTCTTTCCCAAAACAAGATTAACTAAATTTAACTTGTTTTGTGGTTTTGATATAAGCTTATTTATATAATATATATATATATATCATGACCTATTTATCTTTATTAAATCTTATTTTTTTGTGTTACAAATAGTATAATGATTATTTGTGGTATACTACAAATAAAAAAAGGTCATTTACAAGAATTCATTTAGTTTAATATAATTTTACAATAGATAAATTTAATTATATCAGTTATTGTAAAAGAAAATAAAGTAATTGAAAAAGATAGGGAGATAGAAAAAGATAATATAATAAATGCAAGAGGGGAGAGAAAAATTCCATGATCTCGTGAATAGAAAACAAGGCATCTAACAACTAAGTTATTTTTATTTTTATGTCATAATTTTTTTTTTTTAATATAGATATAGTATATCAATTATTTTATTTTTTTTAAATTAAAATTTTGCGTCTTTGAGAGCCTGGTGCCTGATTGGACCCCGGGTCCGCTCCTGACGTGCAAATTTTTTATTTCATTCTGTATATTCCCAAAAGACGTGCAGTTATTAGACAAGCAACTTTATGAGTCGGTGCTTACCCCATTGCACATGCTGTAATAATTCATTAGTCGAGGATCGACGTGGACTTGGCACAGCTATTTTATGATCGTAAATAGGAACAGCTCAATTCCCTAGTATGGTTTTATGAGGAGTCCTTATCACGTGCTCACTCCTAGGTAGCCATGCTTTTTCTATGAACTTGGAAGCTGTGTTCGTGTGGTATTTGGAGCTTTCGTAATACGTTAACAGGAATGTTGCTGTCAGAGGGTAGCTGACAGACCCAAGAAAGCCCACCCTGCTGGTGGTGGGCTTTTGGAGTCCTTGAAGTTGTCCTAGAAAAAAAGAGTTGTCCCTCATCAGCAAACAATGGCCCCAACGTTCATCATTTCTTATGAGCTTCAACTTGTTGATTTTGGTGGCAAAAAAAATAAAAAATGAAAAAATTGCTGATTTTGAGAACGAGGAATACCAAAAAACATTTTTACACAAGAAATTTGGTTACATAGGATAAATTCTAGTGATTAATTTGCCACTTTTAACTACCAATAATTGTTTTGGCAGGAGTAAAAAAAGAATAAAAAAGATAAATAAATGAAAAACAACACACGAGCAGTATGGTTCATTTGCTAAATTCTATCCAATTAACTCTATTGATATAAATTTCCATAAGTCTAAATTTAAATTTTAAATTAGAGATCTACCATCATTTTTGGTAATATAAGAGGTAGCGGTAAGCGATTTTTCTTGAAAGTAAAGGAAGAAAATATATTGTGTATCTATGAATATATTTGCTTGCAAACTTAGTCTAATATTTTAAGAAGTCACTAAAAAAATAATGATATTATAAAAAGACCAAGAAAAATTGGGCGAGTTATTTTTTTTTCTCTTTTAATTATAAAATGAAGGTTATTATGGGAGAAGGAGAAGCACTATAAAGATGGTCAAATAAAAACAAAATTACATTGGCTTTGTGACATTCAATTGTAGACACATGTAAGATATGCTAAAATTATGCTATTTATAATCCTTGGTAATATTTGCCAACAACTACCTTAAAACTCATGTGGATATAAATATTGTTAATAACTTGAGTTTTGGTATCTATTCTTGAATGTGACAAAAGTAGTTTAGAAAATATGTTAGTTGAGCTAATTAAAGTAAGTGAAGAAGTATATGTGTTAGCCAATCTATTAGACATCTAGACTAAAACTCAAGATAAAGTTTCTATTTCCATTTTAAAGCATAATTATCTTAATCTTGACTTCTTTTATAATTTTATTCTCAAATTATACAATTTATCCAACCAAACAAATTAGAACTATGACAAAGTAAATTGCAATAATTAAAGAGATAAGAAATAAAGAAAAATGCACCAAGATTTAACATAGAGTTCAACCTACCCCTTATTCACCACAATCACACAATTGCCTCATAATTAAGGACTTCAGATATATTTCATTAATTACAGTCAAATGCTCCCACGTGCTATACACAAACACTCTAAAACAACACATGACTTGTGTCTTTTCACTCAACACTCACATACAAAGCACAACTCATACACTCATAAAAACACACAAAAAACGCATAAGTAGTTCCTTACAAAAATTTCCCAAATAAAACTCTAGCATTTTTCATTCTCTCTCTCTCTCAAGGAAATATCAAATAAATATAAGAGACGTAATTAGGATAGGACTAAAATTAAAGTCTACATGTGATCTCTTCTCTCACTTTAAGTTTATCCTCTAACCTTAATTTATAGGCCTTAACAGAAATAAAGCATTGTCCATTGTCACCCCAAAACGACCTTGCATTAAAAAGCTCCAACAAATAGTTTTCTATTAGTTATTGTCCCAATGTTATCTAAAAAATTCATGTCGTCTTCATTCAATTTCCTTACCGTTTTGTACCTTACCTACACCAATAGCTTCAGATGCCTGCCAAAATGCACATGGTTAGAAAAGTTCTAAGGCCATGTGAATTTGCCTTACTATCCAGATGCCCAGCCTTAGCATCTAAATACTAGCTATAATTTCATGACTAGTTCTTTTGATCATGCTAGCATCCAAATGCTAGGTGGAATACAATAAATACTTAAAAAACATAGCAAATACAAAACAAACACATATATTTTGCAAGAAAAATCTCAACATATCATAAATATATTTTACTTATTAAGTGTAACTCAATAATATCATTTGAGCAATTGTGAGCTATTTCCTCATCAAAATTCAACTTGAACCCTCTGGTTCATCACGAGCAACATGATATCATAAAAACAAATAATCATTTTTAGATATTTAGTTTGTTCGTGAAGACATCATTATAGGTAACACAAATAGTACTATGGTTGTTACAAATAAAAAGTTGTTGTCATTGATAAGTGAACTCCTAATTCTATAATGAGCCATTAAAGTCATACGGATTTAGAGCTTACATCTGTGAAACCATGTTGATTTACCTTAGTGTTAGACTTAGCAATTGTAGCTTGTTTCTGATTACTCCATAAAATTATAGAGCCATATAACAAAAATTTGTAAGATCACTTGTCATGCCTCGAGGGTGCCCTAGTAGAAGTAGACAAGTTACACTTGAATACTATCATTAGATTACCTTCGAAGAGCGACATATTTTTCAAAATAACAGGATCTTTTTAGTTACTTTGATAAGAAGGATAAATACATGTAAGATATAAATTAGTAAATAACTTTCATCTCAATCATAGAGTATCATAAATTATTATAAACCATGTAATAAACTGAGAAGATAATACTAGCTAATCTATTCTAGGAAAATATAAACTGTAATTCTAAATAGAACCATAGGCTTCCAGCTCTTAAGTTCTTACTGGAGCCATATTTTTGGAAGTAACTAACCAAGGTCGAAGCATAAACCTAAAAAGACTGCAGAAGTGTGAGCGAAACCATGATTCAGTGAATAACCAAACATATTACACATCAAACAAGTTATTAAAAAATCATATGTGATGCAATCACTCAAACATATGCTCAGATACAAGCTTGGATGATCTAGAATCCAAACAGGAAAAAGATTTACGCCCTCTTTTTAGGGTTGAAGAACATTTATTTTATGACTCACATGCCCAGGAAAGACTAAGCTTATAGGAAAATCAACGATTTCTCATCTTAGGGTTATCACTTTTAACTTATTAACTATTTTAACTGACCATTTTCTATATCTATCAGTAGAAACTCCCTTAGTATTAATCATTTCAAAGCGATACTACGGGCGACATTCTTCGTTGCTACTTAGTTCCCATAGGACCGGCGGAACAAAGAAAATCTTGGAAGAACTAACACTTTAGAAAAACCAAACATTAACATAGAACCAAAATATTAATACGTAGCAGGTTATCACCCATTTATATATGCAATAATGCAGTACGTGCAATGCATGATCTGGCAATTAAATAAGTCAATAATTCTTATTCAGTTTCATGGTGGTCATACATTACACACAATAACCATCACATCATTATATCATTGTATTATCACTTTCCTAATGGTAGATTAACAATCATACAATCATATCACAACACATTTCAATCAAAACATTCATATTATTATCTTTGCATTACATAGTCAGCTGATTACAAGCACAAACAATATAATATGCCTGAGTTACTCCCTGCTCATAGTGACTAATCATAGTAACCTGCCGAAAGGTCCTCTATGGTATCAAAGTCACCTATTGAGATGAATAAAATATTCATCAATAAAACATAGATTATATAACTAAACTCCTATAAGTGTCTAGTGTCCTAAATTGATATTTGGCTCGGTTTCTATTACTTATTTTGGTCCATTAATGGTCTTATAATAACAATTATTATTTAACATTTATTTTCATTTTGCTTGTCTTGATCTGGTTAGATATCATATACATTTATATGGTATTTGAGAAATTGATAATTAATAAGCTTATATCTTCATAGTTATTATTACTATTTTTATATTATTCTTTAACTAATCCATTATAGTAATTCATATCCGTTTACAATTGTTTAGTGTCGTCGTGTTTCTCTTAATCTATTTCTTATAATTATTTTGTCATTTTTAGAAGTCATATTAATCATAAATTTAGTTTGTTTCAATTTCCATTCTTATCTATTTATCTATATGAAATGATTATTTAACAATTATATTTACTTATAATACTTATTATTTCCCTATAGTTTTTAGGGTTTTAGAAGTTATCAATAGTATTATTCTAAGTATTTGTATTTATTTATCTACTTAGTAAATTCTGTTTTGACACACATATATATATATAGTATATATTATTATTATTTATTTATATATATATTCTATTCGTGTAATACAGACTTCACAAAAAAAATGTGTGTATACGCCTGCTCCAACGTCGCCGACGTTGATATCTAGATGCCAGCATACTTAAGTTTTACATGTTATTTTGTATCAGTTGCATTGGCTTGTAGGCCGCCAGCTTTACCTGTACTCAGCTTATACGCTGCCAGCGTATAACTCCAGTTAGCCGGTACTTGTTCATTTTACGTAAGAATAAATTTTTACTTAACTTCTGTTCCAGTATAAACCCTCTCAACATCGCTGACCTACCCTCGTATGCCGCCAGCATTGAGCGTGTACACTGCTCGCGTATACGCAGTGTTGACACTGTTCATCATCTTCTCCGATTTTTCTTTCGTTCGTACTTATTTTTCTCAATACATATGTATATCAAATCTACATCTAAGCATTCCTAGAGTGTTGCTAAGTTTATTCATGTTATATATACATATATCATCATATAGCCTATCACATGTAGTATAATCCTTGTTTTACAAATTTAAATGGTGTAACTAGGGTTTTTGTAGAAACTTACCTTGTTTGGACGAGTTTGGTGATATTAATCCTCCTTCTAGAGCTTTGTTTCGACCCTTGTCTTCCCTTTCCAAGCTTGTTAATGGTTGTGTTGGTATATGTTTTAAGCGAGTTCTAATTGCTTTTGAGTGACTGTTTAGGTTGTCTTTGAGCTTATTTTTGTTACTGATCAGGGCTAGTCTTGTGTACTTAAATGTTTTTGTTGGATGTGGTTTGTTTGTTACTAAGTAAATGTTTGTATATGTAATGAGAAGGAAGCTGCATTTTTTGGACAATATGGAGAAGTTGTCCACCGAAACTAGCTGGGTTACACCATGATTTGGCTGCATTAATTGAAGTGTTTTGTTGGGAAAATTTCATTGGCTAATCCTTAGTTATTTGACCTTGTTTGGTGCATATTTGGACAAATTGCTTGAGAATTTCAGCTGTGCATGTCCCAAAGAATTCCCAGCTACAATTTTGAGTACAATTTGCACCGAAATATTAGAGTAAATGATATTATAATGATATATAGTTAATTTATCTTAGTTTTAGGATATTTTAATAAGTTTAACGGGTACCAAAATGACAATTATTCAAGAGTTTTATTTTAAAAATTTGTATAGAGGTCTACAAAATTTCTAGATTATTAATTAGTTAAATTTTAAATTTAAAGTTTATGTGATAAATTATTTTTAAGTTTTATCTCACCCGATGAGGGTTTTCTTAACTTAATATGTCAATTTTTGTTTTAGCCTCTAATAGCTTAAGAATTTACTAACTAGAATAATATTGTGATCCAAAAATTTATTTGGAGTCTAGATTATTAGTTTTACATCTGTTTATATTTTTATTGTGTATTCATAATTAATGGTTCATCCATAAATTATCGTTTTCTAACTATAAGCATGATCGAATATCTCCTTTTCAATAAATTTGAAATCTTAGTTAGGTTATTTCTTTATCTTGTTTTTCATACCCACTATGAAATCTTATTAGTAATCTTAAATACTATCCAGATAATTTGTTTTAGGGTTTGAAATTATATACAAGCTCATTTCTACTTGTGGTTTAATTCTAAGTCTTGATTGAGTCCTATATTATCATTCTATTTTTTTTTTTTTTTTATACTTTCATCTATTTCTATTTGTATGAAAAATCTCGAGGTTTACATCACTTGCCTAACTGACCTTTGAATAGTTGGTAAGACAAAAAGAAGTCAAGTCAAATGAAGATTATAAAAACATAACACCCTTAACAAATTGTAGAATAAGAAGCACGAATGCATCATAAGTATATATATATATATATATATATATAATCGACTAACAACATAAAATACGTGTAGTGTCAGGTTAAGTGACTATATATTAACATACCACCTACAAGTTGACCATAGAAAATCGGATCGACCAATAAGGTTAGAATCAACTTAACATTTAGCTCTAATGGACTTTATGTGACTTTGTTGTCTATAGTTTTGGCTAAGAAACTAGGTTAGATCCATACTTTGGTTTGTGAAAGATAATAGTTATATGACATGTAAGAGATTTTCATACTAATGAAATAATTAAGTGATGAGGATCATCTACTATCAAGAATTCAAGAGCCAAAGTCCAGTGATCCACTCCATGGCATTGGAGGACCAATGGCAAGAGCTAAAGCTAAACGAATGAAAGAAGCTTTGCACGGTCTAGTGATGGAAGTGATGGAGTTGCAAGAGAAGGAGTCAAACTCCACCAAAGAAGAACCGACATTAATTCACATTATTCAAGCTTCCAAAGAGATGGTCAAAGGCATGGAGAACCTCGAGATGAAAGTTACATTGAATGTTGAAGATTTCAACAAGTGTAATAAAGCTTCTTGGACTGGTTATTAATATTGCATTGATTGCTGAAGACTTCAAGAAGTGTAATAAAAATTCTTGGACCGGTTATTTAATATTTGGATTTTTTTTTTCAATGTGAATTTTAGTCTCCAGCATTTTTTTAAGTTGTTTTATTCTGGGTTTATTATTTGTTTTGGGAATTGTTTTATGTCAACATTTTAGGTCTTTTCCCATGTGTCTTTTAGTCTTTTTCTTTTATTATATATAGACATATATAGTTGTAAACAGGGAAGACCATTGAATGAAAAACATAATTTTGAGAGCACTCTCTTTTGTTCTTTGCAAAAGAACTCTTTTTTTCGATTTCTTCAATCTAAGCGCTTGGGGAAATCATCTTGATAACTCACGTTTCAATCAACAAGTGTGGTTGGGTTCTAGTTCCGAATCTAATCTTGTTCAAGACGATCTTTGGGGTTTCGATTTCAAATTACGATCGCCGAGTTCTAGGTTTAAAATACTTAGGGTTCGCATCATTTGGTATCAGAGCTTCAGCTTCTTAAATCAAGTATCCTTTATCTTAATTCTTCATTTCAATTATTTGTTTTTTGTTTCATCTCCTTGGAATTCATATTATCTAAAAAAAAAAAATTCACTTTTCGAGTTCATAGATTTGTTGTCAATTTTCGTTCGTCAATATTCCGTTCGTCAAATATATAAATTCTTGTTGAACGTCGAATTGATTTCAATTCCTTTTTTATATCAATTGCTTGAATTCACCTGTCAATTCGTGGAAAAAAATCAAAATATTAATAACTGGTATAAGAAGCTTTATTACACTTCTTGAAGTCTTCAGCAATCAATGCAATATTAATAACTAGTCCAAAAAGCTTTATTACACTTCTTGAAATCTTCAGCATTCAATGTAACTTTCATCTCGGGGTTCTCCATGCCTTGACCATCTCTTTGGAAGCTTGAATAATGTGAATTAATGTCGATTCTTCTTTGGTGGAGTTTGACTCCTTCTCTTGCAACTCCATCACTTCCATCACTAAACCGTGCAAAGCTTCTTTCATTCATTTAGCTTTAGCTCTTGTCATTGGTCCTCAATGCCATGGAGTGGATCACTGGACTTTGGCTCTTGAATTCTTGATGGTAGATGATCCTCATCATTAAGAGAGTTAAAATACATCATTATTTCAAATTTTTTGCTTTAACAAAGTTGTAACTCTATATATGGTTGAAATAGTCTCAATAATGATTATATCATGAGCATTTAGTGGTCAAAGAACAATTCCATGAAGATTGTGGCAAATAATTCAAGTAGGATCAGGAAAGCTCAAAGTGGAACCAAACCAAGTAAAACTTAAAGTGAATATAAAGAACTTGATTCTAACTACTAGAGCTATAGCTTATGGTTGGTTAATCAAGGCTACAGAGTATTGACCAATCTAATATATGAAGAAGGGCTAAGCTTGTTTGACCACACAATCAACACATTCCATGTTATTCAAGGATGCATGCTTATAACAACAAGTCAAGATTATTTAATAGCAAAGGAAAGTACACTCAAATATTTTGTTTGAATGCCTACCTTTTGCATTTGAAAGAAATTTGATAAAAACGTACCACATTGAATCTTTTCCACTTCTTACAAACATACCTTCAATATACACTACAACAATTTTACGGTATTGGGACAGCATATTGTGTCCTCATAGAAGGATTTTCAGGTAAAAAAAGCTTATTAAGACACAAATATGTGTGTCCTTGCTATGTCCCGTAAGTAGCCCTACCAATAGGTTAATGGGACATAATATGCGTTCTAATATACTAGTGCCTGTAATACTTGAATTTTTCGTAACTTAAAGATAGCTTCTTAACTTGAATATAGTGTAAACCGTTAAATCTTTAGTGTATTTTGGGTAGTTAATAATAGCATAGATAAGTTACGTAAACATAACACACTAAATATTAATAGAAATATTATTTTATGAGTTTTAAAATCTAATTATATCTTTAATTTTATTGTTTTGAAATAATTAATGATTTATTTGTATACTTATTCTGTCAAATATCATAATTTATTTTTCATTTTATACCCATTATATACTTTAATTGCATTACCTACACTTGCATTTATTTCAAAATTGCCCAAAAAGGTATTGCAAAATATGTTTTATCGTAAGATTCAAGGTAAAGGGTAGAATTGTTCATTTTTCATAAAAGTTTTCTACATTAAATGCTAAATGACTTTTGTGAAACAAAGTTTATCCTATATTCTTTAGTTATAAAAAGAAACATTTTTAACTTGGAAAATTTCACCAGTTGGATATCTTTATCACCATAAGATAAATACAAAAGATATTAAAAATTTGCTATACTAATATAATTGAATGTAATTAACATAAAATATCTTTTATCAAACATAAAACTAGATAAACACAATCTTTTTTATTGTCACTCTTCTATGAAACCTCATTTTCATTTTACCCATGTTTACAACTAAAGCACAAATTATTTATTCAAAACCCGTACTCTCAACATAAAAAAATCTCTAAGAAATCATATCTTCAAGACTACTTTTAATATTTTTGAGGAAGGAAGTAAAAAAATCATTGTAATCCCGTAGATTTTATGATATAGTTTATGCTTAAACCCTAAATCAGAAGTCAACTGAAAACCTTAAAGTCAACAAAGCTATATAAAACCCTAGTAGATTTAGATTTGGCAATCTCGCGCTCTATTCTCCTAAACAACGACATTGAAATAATTATGGAAAATAGTTCGTAATAAATAAGGAAACTTAAAAATATCATATTCGATAATTTTTAGTGTCTTTCGGATCTAAACGGGATCAGTTTTCGAAAATCGTGCCCCGGTGCACCTGACGACAAAAATATTCTAATAACACCAATAAACTCATAAAAATACAAGGATTTCAAAATTATCATTTTTATATATTTTTTTTATATCTAAAAATATCAGATATAGCTTAATTACGGTATTTACTTTGCTATTGGTATTAATTTGTCTTATTTACTATTCATAATACTATTATATACTATTTACTACTATTAATCTATTTTTACTTTTTCTACACCTATTCTTACACTCTACATACCTATTCTCTACTCTTTACATTTTCTATATATCTTCATTCACATCATATCTTATCACTTATTATTTTTAATTAACAAATACAAAACAAATCAAAACACTCATCTCTCTCCTTCCTCTACACAACTGGTGCTGCTCCCGCCCCCCCACCCACACACACCACCCCCCCCCCCCCCCCTCTCTTTCATCCTTAATCTTTTTCTTTTTCAATTTATTTAATTCACACAATTTTCTCTCCCAAAACTCTATAAATACTTCATTTTCCTTTCTTTTACACATTCATTTACCTTAACAAAACTCTCTCAAATTCACTCCACAAATCCTCTCCCCAAAATCCTCTTTTCACTTCTTTTATTACCCAATTCTTACATACTTTCTACACACACAAACAATCCAAAACCTCTCTTACACTACCACTTCCATATTCCCCCTTTAGGTAAATATTTTTACCTAAATTTTCTTTCATTTATTTTCCATGTCATATAACTTAACATGACTATGGTATTATTTCTCAAAAACTCATATGAGTTATAGAAGCAACAATATGTTCATGTTTTGTTCTTGCACATGCCAAGAATTATGATTTTTATTATCTTGTTACTATTATGATGCTATATTATTATTGTTGTTATTGTGCTTATAACTTAACCTTATATATATATATTATTTATATGTATATCTATATATTTTAGAGCCTAAATGCTCACTAACTCGCTAACAAGTTTATTAGTATTGCTTTTCTTTTTCTTTCCTTTTCTTTTCTTTTCTTTTAAGACTAGTCTATTCTTTTAAGACCCGGATCCAAAAAATAAAAATTAAAAAAAATAAAATAAAAAATTATAAATTTAAATATTTATTCATACTTTATTTAAATTTATAAAATATAATCATTAAATCATATTTATTTAATAAATTAATTGATGAATTTTATCCAAATATAGATTTAATTGAGTGATTACACACATATTGATCTTTTATAATTAAATTATCCCTTGTATTTTTATTTTTTCGTGACCCCGGTTCGACCCCCGGTTGAACCCGGTCCGACCCCTCGACCCCTAACCCCTAGCCTGCCCGGGTCAAACCCGGTCCGGTTCTGACAACATTGATAAAAATATCATTTATAGCTCATATTCGCGTATTTTGATCATACCGATCACTTATTTGATAATTCACTAAAATAAATCAATTAATTATGTTATTTTTATTATGAAAAATCTACTACAAATATTTCGAATACATTTTCTATATTTTTCTTATTTTTATTTTATTTATTAAGAAAGTACTCTTACAAACCCATATTTTTAAGTACACCTTTCACACATCACTTCTTTTTTACTTCAATCTTTCTACACTTCATATATCACTTCTTGGCAGATTTTTGACTCCTTTTTGGCTGCCTTGTCCTTTGAATTACTCCAAAAAATTGATTAAAATAAATCTATTTCACTGCTTCTTTAAGAAGCAACACATACCATTAATTACACATTACATTTTCAAGTCAAAAGCTAACTAAATTTTTCTCTCTCTCTTCAAAATCACGTATGCTATGGTACTCCATTGGCTGCTCATTTCTTTTTTTTTTTTTTTACTTCATTTAATGTGTCTTTAACTTATTATATACTCTCTCTCATTTACACCTTCAAACCTTTACCATTCTATATCTTTGTCACGCCCCAATGGGTACCCTAAACGTGACAGTCCGCCACACTCAATATAAAGCTTAAGTATGACAACCTTAGCCATTCCCAAAAGCTTTTATATTAAGTGTAAGGCTACTTTCCAACTTTAGAGGACCATAATGGAATTATGAAGCTTAAGGAGATATAAAACATATTAAGAAAAGAGGATTCACAATAATTATTTTCATGGCAAAGACTTTACAAACTTAGGGACAACTCCCTAAATTACTAATCTATTATATAATATTTGCATGCTAATACTATGCTACACTTTACCAAGTTTCTAATGTTCAAGAGAGATTACCTGCCCGCATGGTCCACGTGGCCTTAACCATAAGTAAGGAAACTGCAAAAGATATCTATTGGGGTATAAGCTAATAGGCTTAGTGAGAACTATTTCCATAAATAACTTCTTGTAACAAGATTCAAACAAGTTGATTTAATCAAACAAATGTAATGCACAAGCACGTGGGCAAACAAGCATATAGTTTTCCGGGAACTATATGTTGAATGGATTTACGCCCTCCATTCGGGGTTTGGTGATACATAACCTCAATTCAAGTAGTTTTAAATAAAAAGTTTTCTTGCTCACGAGCACACATCGTCGAGCATTCCGAATCTACTTGATTGACCTTGCTTTCGGATCTACCGCCAAGCATATTCCATTAAGCCGCCAAGCAATCGCTTTCGGATCTCCCGCCAAGTGTTGCTTTCGACATGAGCTTACTATCCTTCTCACCCAAGGATAATAACCCAACCATGCAATGTGACTCACTTCGTGGTATGCATGAGTTCATTAATTTATAAAGTCATAACATAATTATTTTCAACTTTATGGCGATCAAGGAATTTCACACAAATCAATATTAAACTAAAACAATCACTTAGAACAATTCTGGCTTCGATATTCTTAGAATTCTTTCAAGGAATTATTTTACATGCATATCGGTTTATCTTTTCCTAACTCTAGTGCAACTAATTTACAAGCACAACAAGTGCATTTAATGGAAATAAACTCACGATGCCATTGTCGTCTATTCCTCTAAGCGGATGAGTCGTTCACACACTCCACTTAATCGTAATAGTTCTCGGGTAAAGGAATCCTTCCTCGGGGTCACCTAACCAAAGAAAATACCCACAATGAGTTTTTCTTGATGATTTTCTTGAATTTTGACAAAACAATGTCAAAGAACGTCAAAGTTCGTATAAAAATGTTCCAACTTAAAATGGCCATAACTTGGTCATTTTAACTCGGAATCGCGCATATAATATACCGATTTCTACCTACTCGAAAAGATCTACCCATTTCCAAAATTATATTCAACAAACAAGGCCATATAGGCTCTGAAAAAGTAGCGACAAAATTCACCACGGATTTCCAAGTAAAAACAACTTTGGTTCAAGAAATCAAAATTTGTTTGATAAATACTTAGTTATCTATATAGTTGAAAAATTCTCTTTTTATAACTATATAACTCATATTTAAGCATGCTCAAGTGTCTTGTTGTCCAATTATTTTTCTTAGGTAAAACAATGTCGGTTGAAGCTTTTCGGAAATTGTTTTTAAATTTCTTTGAAATGAATACCTTGTTTTCTTTATTTTCTAAAAACGTTTTATGTTGGTTTTATTTATCTTTTTCTAAGTGACCTTTGAAAATAAAATTTTCTACTTTCTAAGTTACATTAATACTATATTTGAAGTTTTCTAGGAAATATGCTATTCTTCATTTTTCTTGTGTAAATTCCTTTGTTTACTTGTTTTGCAAAAATCCTTACTTGATATTTCTCATTCTTTTCTCATGTCTCATTTCAAAAATAATCATCCATGCATGAAAATTTGTTTTCTTCATAAAAACAATGTGGAACAATTAAGGACTTTTTGTAGAAAAACTAATTTCTATAATCTTATTAACTTCTTCTTGTAACTTGAAAAGAAAAACTTTATTATTTTCAAACCATAAATTTTCTTTGCCTATTTGTTTGCAAAGGTCTTTACTTAAAAATTTCCTTAGTCATCCATCTTATTTTCTTTCTTATGAAAAGAACCATTTTTGTCAACAAAATATTTTCTTTTGAAAAACAAGGTGGGATAATAAGGATCTAAGTGGCTTTTTAAAGTAAAAGTAGTTTATAAAATTATAGTGAGTTCTTTTTGTAACATGAAAAGGAATGAGTTTATTTTGTGTTGCTTTATAGATTTTATACTTTACATAAACTTATTTCTAAGTGACAAAATTCTTCTTTTGTTTAAATAAAATTATGGACAACAATCTAAATGAACATGATTATGAGAATAATAATAAAAAATAACATAAAGCATAATAATAAAGTCAAGTATTGGAGTCTTAGCTTTTTCAAGGCTCCCGGGACTAAGAAGTAAACTAGTCCCATAATAAATAAAATGAAAGAAAGAAAAACTTGTTTTGACTTGATGAGGACAAGTCTAAGACTAGAGACTAGTCTTAAAAACAACTTGGAATAAATAAAATGCATTGAAGTAAATAAATTGCATGAAAGGTAAATAAATTGCAAGATCATGAGCTTATATGCTCTAAATAGTATATATAGCTATATAGTAGTAGATAGTTATGAACATAAAAGAGACATAAATGAACATAAGAGAAACATAAATGAATATAAAAGAAACATGAACATAAAGGAATTATGATTATGGACAAAAACAAAGTATGAACCTATTGTTGCTTTCTTAACCTTCATGGTTTTAGAAAACACACATTAAGTTCATACTAAGTAGATGAACATGGAAACTTCTTGAAGAATTTTTACCTAAAGGACTAGACTAAGAGAACTCTTGAAGAACTTCTTGAGAGAATTTGAGAGATTTTGAGAAGTAATTTAGTGAGAAGTGGTGTGAAAGAAGTGAAAGAGGAGGGGGGTATTTATAGGAAATTGGAGGGTTTTTGTGTGATTAAAATAAAGAAAAAAAAAAATTGAGAGAGGGGAGGGGGGGCCGGCCATGCTGTAGGAGAGGGATTTGTTTTATTTTTTTGACTTTTTGAAAGATAATGTAAAGTAGATGTGATATAAAGTTATGGGAAAGGTAAAAAGTTAAGATTATAGGTTTGTAGAGTGTAAGAATAGGTGTAAGAAAAAGTAGAGATAAAAGAATAGTGTAGAATAGTAATGAATAGTGTAATGTAAAGTAGATATGACAATTAAAGTACCGGTAGTAAGAAAATACGCGTATAATAGCTATATCTGTTATTTTTACTTACCGAAAAATTACGAAACTGATATTTTTACGAGTCTAACGATGTATTCGGAATATTTTTACTATTCCGGGCTTCCGGACACGTTTTTCGAGAACTGTGTCCGATCGGGTTAAAAGGACACCCGAATTTTGCGAAACTGAAATTTTTATAAAACCTATGGTTATTACGAACTATTCTAGCTAATTATCCCAACTTCGTTTTTTAGGGCCAAAGAAAACGGAAATGCCGGATTTAATTTGATACGGTAAACTAGAGTTTTGTTGACTTTTAGGGTTTCGTTTGACTTCCGGTTTAGGGTTTTATGCTTAATCGATTCCGAAAATTTAGGGGTTTACATAATGAACTTAAGAGAAACATAAATGAATATAAAAGAAACATGAACATAAAGGAATTATGATTATGAGCAAAAACAAAGTATGAACCTATTGTTGCTTTCTTAACCTTCATGGTTTTAGAAAACACATATTAAGTTCATACTAAATAGATGAACATGGAAACTCCTTGAAGAATTTTTACCTAAAGGAGCTAGACTAAGAAGAACTCTTGGAAGGAACTCTTGAGAGAATTTGAGAGAGATTTTTTCTATAATAACTTTAGAGAAGAAGGGGTGTGAAAGAAGTGAAAGAGAAGGGGGGTATTTATAGGAAAATGTGGAGGGATTTTTGTGTGATTAAAATAAAAAAAAAATAAAACAATTTGAGAGAGGGAGAGGGACAAGGGGCGCCGACATGCTTGTAGGAGGGGGATTTGTTTTTTTTTTTGACTTTTTGGAAAGATAAAAGATGTAATATATAAAGTAGATGTGATATAAAGTTATGGGAAAGGTAAAAAGTTAAGTTTATAGGTTATGTAGAGTGTAAGAATAGGTGTAAGAAAAAGTAGAGATAAAAGAATAGTGTAGAATAGTAATGAATAGTGTAATTAAAGTATATATGACAATTAAAGTACGGTAGTAAGAAAATACGCTTATAATAGCTATATCGTTATTTTTACTTACCGAAAAATTACGAAACTGATATTTTTGGAAAACTTATTTTTTGAGTCTAATGTGTATTCAGAATATTTTTACTATTCCGAGCTTCCGGATACGTTTTTCGAGAACTGGGTCCGATCGGGTTCGAAGGACACCCGAATTTTACGAAACTGAAATTTTTATAAAACCTATGGTTATTACGAACTATTTTAGCTAATTATCCCAACTTCGTTTTCTAGGGCCAAAGAAAATGGCAATGCCTGATTTAGTTGGATACGGTAAACTAGGGTTTTGTTGACTTTTAAGGTTCCGTTTGACTTCCGGTTTAGGATTTTATGCTAAACCGATTCCGAAAATTTGAGGGTTTACAATCTTTTTTCTCTCTTTCTTTCTTCATTTTGTTCTTGTTCTTGCAAGAACACTTGCTGCCCCTACTCAATAAATGAGCTCCCACACATATTTCTTCAAGATCCTTTGATAAAAATCTTGTCCAAAGCTTCCATAGTTGATGTAGATAAAGTATAGTGAGAGTTTTATGCATCAAATGACATTCCATAAGCTTAAAAGCTAAGGATGATGATGCCAAAATCAAACACTCCTCTTATCCATGATTATTCTCTTGTATCATTATTATTTTCTTGCTAAAAGTAGTTATATTTGTAGATATAACTTTTTTGTAACTTTGCTTATGTTTATGTTTAGATCTATGAGTTTATAGTTTACTACCATGGATTTTCTTTTGTATTTACGTTCATAGAAAGTGTAGATCTTGGTTTTGAACTCAAATAAAAATGGTGAAATTCGTATCTAGGCAAGACCCATTTTTAAAAACCACTTTCCAAGTGTCAAAATGAAATTTTTACTTGAGATAATGAAGGCTTAATGTATATATATCATCAAGACTTCATTTTGTATTGGTTCAAAGATGATTTTCAAAGATTATTTTTCATAATAAAACTCTATTTTTGGATTTAGGCCAAGGACTAGTTTAAAAACATGTTTTCCAACTCAAAAATAAAGTTTTTATTCAAGATATGGAAGGTTCTTAAGATAGGATATGTAAGGGATGAATTTTCATAAGTTTAGATAGATTTTATCAAAACATATGTCCAAAAATAAATTTTATAAATTCGGATCTCAACCAAGACCAATTTTAAAAACCCATTTTTCAACACTAAAATGAAGGATTTGTTTAAAAAATGGAAGGTTTATGGAATAAGTATCAATAGGAGATATTTTTGATAAGTAAATGGTAGATCTACTAGTAGAGATTCTCAAAAATAGGAAGATGTTACAAAATATAAAATTTGAGTTTTATCCAAATTTTTTAAATTCGGATGGTTTCAAGACCATACCTTAAAAACCCTTTTATCAACTTCAAAACTTGTGTTTTATATGAAAAATGAAGAGTATAGGTCATAGATATCATTAAGTAAAGATTTTTGTAAGTTAAGATAAGATTTGCTAAGAAAAACATGTAGAACAAGGAGTATAAATAAAATAGAAAAATTTGAATTGTTTGTCATTTTAAGAAATTCGTAATAATGGAGTAATGGTATGAAAACCCATACTTTTCAAACTCAAAATGGAAGTTTTATTAAAGAAATGAAGTCCTTAGTGGCTAGGTATGGTTGAGCCTTAATTTTCTAAGTATCAAATGATTTTTACATGAAGGAATCACCACAAAAACAAGTTTTACAAAATTCGGATTTTGGGATGAACAAATTTTAAAAACATGTTTACAAAGTGCAAAATGAGAATTTTTATTGAAAAACAAAGGCATTAGGGAATATACATAATGAAGGCTTAATTCTAATAAGAATTAATAAATTTTATCAAGGAATTTTTCTAAAAACAAGTGGGAATTGTCAAGAATACAAGACTAGCCTTTCTAAGTTGATTTTTATAAAGTCTTACAAAGAAAAAGTTTTCTAATTTTTTTTAATAAATATCATCAGGAACATGTATATATCTATATCATGACATATCATTTATGATAAAAACTTGTTCATATTGCACGTATAGTTGCTTTGGATAATAGAAACTTTATAAACTTTCACAAAATTAATTTTCTAAATCGGTTTTCGCTACTGTTCTAATATGATCCGATCTTTTTGAAGCTTCAAATTTTTCAAAACTTAAATATGATATTAGAATTAGATAGATATTTTGAAGTAGATAGAAATCGATATATAATCTTGCTAAATTCTGAATTAAAACGATCAAGTTATGGCCGTTTTAAGTTGGAATTCCCGTTTAGGACGAGAATTACGAATTGATAGTTTGTATAATATAGTTTGGATTAGTTAAGTGATGAAATACTTATTATGGTATTTCTTCCTTTGTAGGTGACCCTGAAATCGACGATTCCCTATCACCGGATTACTTTTACTAAGAGACTGGTGATCCAATGGCCGGTGAGTTTTCTTCTTATTTTGTTACCTTGTTTGTGCTTGTAGCTAGTTGCTAGTTGCTAGTTGCATTAGAATCATAGGAACAAGATAAAAGCCGATATGAATGGGGATGGGATAATCGATGAGATTTTGATGTATGCATGCCAAAGAATACTAAAGCATATCGAAACCATGATTTGATTGGATAACTGCACTGTTCATGTTATTTCTGTTTATGTGTATGATATTGGTTGATCACTCTAAAGAATTTTATGAATGATTTGACCTAAGCAAAAATTAAATTGGTCATGCATCACATCGAGATGTTGCATTTGGTAGCGTGCTACTCCTATGCAGGTCAATCGGTATGGTCCGAGGACTCGTTTGGATAATGAGACCCGGTATTAGAGCTCATTCATAGGGAACTAAGGCACACCGGGGATGTATTTCATGTGTAAGCCTATCCGAGTTGAGTGCTATGAGCGGGAGAGGGGGGGGGGTTGCGCCGGCCACATAGTGAAGAGAGGAGGAGAGATTTATTTTTTTGTAATTTTGTGTATTAAAAGAAATATGTAAGGTAGATGTGATATAAAGTTATGTGAAAGGTAAAAAGTAAAGATAATAGGTGTATAGAGTGTAAGAGTAGGTGTTAGAAAAAATAGAGATAAATAAATAGTATAGAATAGTAATGAATAGTATAATGTAAAGTAGATGTGACTAGTAAAATTGTAAACCCCTAAAATTTTCGGTTAATTTAAGTTTGATCTTAGAATTAAAAGTCAACCGAAACCCTAAAGGTCAACAAAAGGCTAGTACGAACCCTAGATTCTAGATCCGGCATTCCCGTTTTCTTTAGCCCTAGAAAACGAAGTTAGAATAATTAGCGATAATAGTTCGGAATAACTATAGGTTATATAAAAATATCAATTTTATGAAATTCAAGGGTCCCTTGAATCCGATCGGACACAGTTCTTGAACAACATATCCCGGGGCTCGGAATAGTGAAAATATTCCGAATATACCGTTAGACTCGTAAAAATATAAGATTTTCAAAAATATCAATTTCATAACTTTTCGATAGCTAAAAATATCAGATATCGCATTTATACGTGTATTTTCTTAATACTGGTATTTAAATTGTCATGTCTACTTTATATTACACTATTTACTACTATTCTACACTATTCATCTATCTCTACTTTTTCTTACAACTTACTCTTACAACCCATACACCTATTTCTTACACATTTTCATTTCCAATACAACTTCACATCTCTCATTTCTTACTTTTAATTATCAAAAGACAAAAAAAATAAATTTCACTCTCTCACATCTCTCTCTTTTCACGCCGGCCACCCCCCTATTGTGCCTAATTTGTTTTGTTTTTCATTTATTTAATAACACAAATTATCTCTCACATTTTCCTATAAATACCCCCTCATACCTTCACTTCTTTCACATTTCTTCATTTCTAAAGTTACTCTCTCCAAATCTCTCCAAGAAAGTTCTTCCAAGAAGCTCTCTCTAGTTCTTCTCTTTTAGGTAAAAATTGTCACGCCCCAGAGAGTACCCTAAACGTGGCAATCCACCGCATATAATACTAAAGCTAATGATTGACAACCTTAGTCATGCAGGAGCTTCGATATCATATGCAAGGCGTGCTTCCAAGATAGTAGGAGACGCATAGGGGTATTACATTTAAATAGATAGCAAAAGCAATCATGAACTTAGATAGATAAACATAAGATCTTCATTTAATAATAAATTCGTAGATCATCTTAGGGGCATTCCCTTGCCTTAAAGTTTTTGTTCAACTATACTAATAACAAAATAAACATAATTACCACATAAACCTACTATAGAGATTTTCCTAGAAGTCTATGTTCAAAACTAAAAATACATAAACTTCTTCCAAAAACTCCTAGTAGCTTACACTCGTACCTGGCATACGGAGCTTCTTGGGGCCAACCATAGATAGTCATACTGTAATAGAAAACTATAAGGGTATAAGCAAGACTAGCTTAGTGAGATAATTCCAACTATAAGACATTTCCATAATTCATACAAGTATTTTAAATCAAAACATATGAAAATGCACAAATCATATGAACAAGCAAGATACACATGATTAACCGGAAATCAAGTGTAGCATGGATTTAACGCTCTCCATAACAAGGGTTGGGAGTTTACAGGCCCATACGACCATCATTATCCGCAGATTTACCGGCTTCTGCTTGCCCTGTAGACTTTCCGGCTCCTACTAGCCACCATGTAGACTTTTCGGCTCCTACCAGCCACCACTACCATTTCCTCATTCCCCACACGAAGAATAGTAGTGAAACAAAGTGACTCATGTCAATGATATGCATGAAATTGATTTCAATATAAAATTTAACCATAGATGTTAGTTCAAGTAAAGGCGATCAACACAATTTTCATCATATCAAAACAAGAATCACAATTTATTTATCAAACCAACTTCCGATATTCTTAACTTGTATTCAATCATTCATAATACCAAGGTCACACAACAATTATCCATTTTATCTTTTTCTTAATTGCTAGTGCTACTAATTACAAGCACAAAACAAGGAAATGAACTTAGTAAAAGGAATAACTCACTCCATATCGGTAGATCTAATCGAAATAGTCCTCCGGATAGACAATCTCGGGTCCCTCGTCACGTAAACAAGATGAAATACCCAAAATGAGTCTTTCATACAACTTCTATTCTTGAAGATTCTAAACTTTTCTTAAAATCGCGGTAAAATCGTATAAGAGGAAATTCCAACTTAAAATGACCATAATTTGCTTATTTTAACTCGGAATTTAGCGTATAATATATCATTTTCTACCTACTCGAAAAGATCTACGCATTTCTAAGCTTATTTTCATAAAATTAAGTCGTTTGGGTTCCGAAAAAGCAGCGACCAGATTCTCCATGAATTTGCAAAAACTTGAGTTCCTCTTTTTAAATAAAACTCAATTGAAGACATGAATGTTCCAAGTATTTTTATAAAATTTTTGGAAGATATATACATATATGTATTGACTCATAACAAATGGATGAAGTAAATGAAGTTGTCTCAACTATGAAAAGTAAAGTTTTTAAAAGATTTGATCTTTGAGATTTTGTTGGAATATTCATTTACTTTAAAAGGTCTTGATTTATTGAGATGAATATTCTTTTTTCTAAATTTAATCTCTTATAATCACTTTAAATTTTTAAGGAGTGGTTTTTATTTTCTATACTTAGATTCCAACAACTTTTAAAAGTAATAACAATTTCATAGAAAGGATGTTCTTGTTTCTTGTAATGATTCCAAAAGAATTTCTAATACTTGATGAAAAATAAGTTTGTATAAAACCTTTGGTTTATTTAAGAAAAATCGTTTCTAAGCATGTTCATGAGTTTTTAAGAAATCTATTTTCTACATCTATTTCTTTAAAAAGAATCTTTAATTTAAGAAAACACTTCCTCGTTTATTTTTGTTGAGACAAAAACATTATGTTCATGCATGAATATGAATCATAAAATTATGGAATATAAAGGAACATAATAACTTAAAAAAAAAAAAAGCAAATAACGAAATAAATCAAGTATTGGGACCTTAGCTTCATTAAGGTACCCCGGGACTAAGAAAAGATAGCGCCGAAAGGTAAGAAAATGTTTTAACTTGATGAGGATAAGTCTAAGACTAGAAAGACTAGTCTTAAGAACAACTTGAAATTAAATAAATTGCATGACAATGAGCTTATATGCTCTAAATATTATATATAGCTATATAGATATTTAGATAGTTATGAACATAAAGGAACATAAAGAACATAAAGGAATAATTGATATTATGAACAAAAAAAAGTATGAACCATTGTTGCTTTCTTAACCTTCATGGTTTTGGAAAACACACATTAAGTTCATACTAAGTAGATGAACATAGGACTTCTTGAAGAATTTTTACCTAAAAGAGATGAACTAAGAGGCTTCTTGGAAGAACTTTCTTGGAGAGATTTGGAGAGAAATTTGAGTATAGTAACTTTAGTAAAGAAGTGGTGTGAAAGAAGTGAACATATGAGGGGGTATTTATAGGAAAATGGGGAAGATAAATTGTGTTAATTAAATAAAGTGAAAAATAAAACAAATTGAGCAGGGATGGGGGTGGCCAGCACTACACATGGGTTAAAGGGGGAGAGAAATTTATTTTTTTGTTATTTTGTTAATTAAAAGTAAGAAATGAGAGATGTGAAGTTGTATTGGAAATGAAAATGTGTAAGAAATAGGTGTATGGGTTGTAAGAGTAGGTTGTAAGAAAAAGTAGAGATGGATGAATAGTATAAATAGTAGTAAATAGTGTAATGTAAAGTAGACATGACAATTTAAGTATCGGTAGTAAGAAAATACGCGTATAAATACGATATCTGATATTTTTAGCTACCGAAAAATTACGAAATTGATATTTTTGAAAATCTTATATTTTTATGAGTCTAACGGTATATTAGGAATATTTTTCCTATTCTGAGCTCTGGGACATGCTTTTCAAGAGCCGTGTCCGATCGGGTTCAAAGGACACTCGAATTTCTCAAAACTGATATTTTTATATAACCTATAGCTATTACGAACTATTATAGCTAATAATCCCAACTTCGTTTTCTAGGGCTAAGGAAAATGGTAATGCCGGACTTAAGCGATTACGGTAAACTAGAGTTTTGTTGACTCTGGAAATCCGGTTGACTTCCAATTAGGGTTTAAGCTATAATTCGAATCCAAAAATTTCGGGGATTTACAAAAATTCTTCAAGAAGTTCCTATATTCATCTACTTAGTATGAACTTAGTGTGTGTTTTCTAAAACCATGAAGGTTAAGAAAGTAACAATAGGTTCATACTTTGTTTTTGTTCATAATCTAAACTCCTTTATGTTTCCTTTATGTTCATAACTATCTAATATATCTATATAGCCATATAATTATTTAGAGCATATAAGCTTATTGTCTTGCAATTTATTTACTTTCCTTACAATTTATTTACTTCTTGTTATTTATTTAATTTCAAGTTGTTTTTAAGACTAGTCTTTCTAGTCTTAGACTTGTCCTCATCAAGTCAAAACATTTTCTTTTTCTTTTGGGACTAGTCATTTCTTAGTCTCGGGATACCTTGAACAAGCTTAAGGTTCCAATACTTGATTTATTTTCTCATTAGCTTATTCTTTCAAGTATTATGTTCCTTTATATTTTCATAACTTATGACTCATATTCATGCATGAACATAATGGATTTGTCTCAACAAAACAAATGAAGAAATATTTTTCTTAAAAATAAAGATTCTTTTCTAGAAACAAAAATAAGTAGTTAATATTTTTCTAAGAACTAAGAAGCCATTTTTAGAGGAGTTCCTAATAGATTCTTATAAATATACATAAAAAGGATTTTTAAGAAACAAGGATTTTTCAACAAACTTCACCTTTTCTTCATATAATAAAAAAATCCTTTTCATTAAAATAAGATGATCTCAAGAAGTCAAGAAGTCATATTTCTAAACAAGAAGTGTCAAATACTTTCAAAGAAAAAGTGTTGGAAGCTAAGTTAGAAAATAAAAATCATTCCTTAAGAAATTAAAAAGATTATGAAAATAAGACTTAGGAAAAGAAAAGAGATACTCATCATAAACAACTTAAAATAATTTTAAATTACAAGCAATTAAATTTAGAGAAAGAAATACTCATTTCAAATAACTCAAAAATCTTTTCAAAGTAAAATGGACACTTCAAGAATTCTTAAATTCAAAAATCCTTCAAAACTTTACTTTTTCAATTGAGACAACTTCATTCATACATTTTTCATGAGTCAATAAATGTATATGAATATACTTTCCAAAAGTTTTACAAGTTATTATATTGTCTACCTCTTCAAGTGAGTTTTTGATAAAAGGAAGAAAACTAGTTTTTGCAAATTCGTCATGAATCTGGTTGCTGCCTTTTCGGGACCCAAACGACTTATTTTGATGAAAATAAGCTTAGAAATGTGTAGATCGTTTTGAGTAGGTAGAAAACGATATATTTTTTGCGAAATTCCGAGTTAAAATGAGCAAGTTATGGTCATTTTAAGTTGGAATTTCCTCTTATACGATTTTACCACAATTTTAAGAAAAGTTTAGAATTTTCAAGAGGAGAAACTTCATGAAATACTTATTTTGGGTATTCTTCTTGATTAGATAATCTCGAGGAGGATTGTTCGTATCCCGAAGATTACTACGATTAGTGGAAATCCCGAATGACTCATCCATTTCAAGAAAAGTATCATCATGGCTAAGTGACTTTATTCCCCGTTATTTTTCATACTTATGATTGTGCTTGTAAAATTAGTTGCACTAGAATTTAGGCAAAATCAAATGGAAGTTGTATGATAACATGTTGAAAGAATATTAAGTATATCAAAACTTGATTTGTTTGTAATAAAGTTGTTTGTACATTACTATCTTGAAGTGTTTGAAATTGGTTGCTCACTTGAAAGAAGATAAATATAACTACTAGACTTTAATTAAGAAATTATGCATGCACTTCATATGTTGAGTCACATTTCATTCACTACTATACAATTGGTGGGATAAGTGTATAATAGTGATGGTAGACATAACCGGTATATCATGTAAGTGGCGAGTAGGAGCCAGTAAGAACTACGTAAATTAGTGGCTAGTAGGAGCCTGTAATAACTACAAGTTTTTTATGGCGTATAGGAACCGGTAAGATCTATAAAAGTGTTTTAAAAGTTGTGGCTGTAATTGGCCTGAATACCCAACCCAAATGAAGGGCGTAATTCATTCAACATATGATTCCCGGAAAGTCATATGTCTTGTATGCTCATGTGGTTGTTGCATTTCATTTGCTTGACTAATAACCTTGATTGATAATTTACTTTGAGTATGAATTTTTGGGATTTACTCACTAATCCCATAAGCTTACACCCTTATAGGTATTTGTATTCTCAGGAACACCTATTTTTGTGCCGGGGCCTCCCCATATTGGTAAGTTTTTATTGAAGCTTTTGGAGGAAATCTACTTGAAGACTTAGATTATAATTCCTTTGAAATCTTTAATAGTATTTGGATGTTGTAAAGACTATCACGATCTTTGGGATTAGCAGGGATGCCCCTAAGAAATCATGTAATAGACCTTTGGTTATTGATGATATAATATATTTTATTTAGATTCTTGTATGTTCATCTTTACTTGCTTAAACTATGCTTCCCAAAAGCGTCTCCTATTACCGTGCTAAACGCCTTACTGTAATACTAAGGCTTTCGCATGACTAAGGTAGTCATTCTTAAGTCTTGATATTATATGTGGCGGACTGCCACGTTTAGGGTACCCTTCGGGGCGTGACAAAAATACTGGTTGTAAGAAAATATACATATAATTGCAATATCTGTTATTTTTATTTATCGAAAAATTACGAAATTGATATTTTTGAAATCCTTGTATTAAATCGATCCTAACGGTATTATTGGAATATTTTTACTATTCCGAGCTCCAAGACATACTTTTCGAGAGCTGATCCCCTTTGGGTCCGAAGGATACTCAAAATTCACGAATCTAACATTTTTACGTTTCCTTATATTATTACGAACTATTATTACTAATTATTTCAACTTGATTTTATGGGGCTAAAGAATACGGGAATGCCGGATCTAAATTCTAAGGGTTTGTACTAGTCTTTTGTTGACTTTAGGGTTTTTGATTGACTTTTAATTATAAGATTAAATTTAAAATTAACCAAAATTTCAAGGGTTTACAACTATATCCTTGGTAGGACAAGGGCATAATAATGAGGTCAAGGACCCGAAAAAGTATTCTATGGCTTTGATTGCCTGCAATTAAATGGTGAGTGGGCATCTGAATTAACTACAATTTAGCGGTTAGTAGGAATCTGTATAAAAACTACAAAAACATCATTTGCAAACTATGGCCTTGTTGCCCAGAACACTAACCACCGAATGGAGGGGTAAATCCATTCAAACATACGATTCCCAAAAAATCTTATGTATTGTTTGCTCATATGATTGATTGCATCTTATCTTCTTGTTAAATAACTTGATTGAATATTAATTGTTGAGTACTTTACTTGTGGAATTAATTCTTACTAAGCAAGAAGCTTACCTTATAGATACCTTTTGCAGTACCCCTATCTGTGGTTGAAGCCCCGGGATTATTTCTCTCAAATACTATCTTTTTTTGGTCTAAGGAGTTTTGGAAGAAGTCAAAGACTAGATGTAGATTTAGACTTCTAAGTAAATCTCAATGTAATTATTTTGAATAGACTTTGATAGACAATGTCATTTGAGAGGGGAATGCCCCTTTTATGTTTTGTGAGACCTTTATATTTTCCATATTTTAATATTATGTTATGATTTCCATTCTTAAACTACTATATGAATGTTTTCTAAAATAACTTGTTTCAAAGTTGGTCCTCTATAATCGTGGACGTACGCCTTATACCCAATCAAAGCTTATGGGATGATTAAGGATGTCATACTTTAGTATTGAGTGTGGTGGACTGTTTAGTTTAGGGTATCCTTTCAGGCATGACAGTTTGAGTTGGTATCAGAGCATGGTTAAGAATTTTAGATCATAACAATAAAAATGGACTTAAGAAGAAGATTAGTAGAATGGAAATAAGAAAGATTTAGATAGTTTAGCATGGGTAGAATAAGTTTTTGACTTCCTTTCTTTTATGAACAGATGTCTCTAGGAAAAGCCTACTTGGAGGCTCAGAATTTCCAAAAAGAGCCAAATGAGGCCCTTGTTAACTACCGACTAAGACTTAGAGTCCTTTGTGAAGAGTTTGCTTTAGTAGGAAGACCCAAATCGTTGAAGGAAATGTTTGTTCTATGGAAAAAGGGATTGAGATATACTGAATGGGCATAGATTGTTGAGATAGTAAGATATTGCCCCCTAAGGAAAAAGAAGTGGTCGGAGTTAGAAGTAATTTACGCCATCGAAAACCTCTCATTGTTCACCAACGAGTCCATGTTACAAGAGGCGACTTTTGTGCTGAGAAGAGAAGGATCACCCACATTTCTCGATTTCCATACTTGGAATGAAATTAGGCCACTCTTCATCTATGCACATGATGAACTCAAAGATTACGGTGAATGGTGTAAAGCCGATTATGAAGGAGCCTTCTATTTGCACGGTGTATACCAAAATATGCTCAAACCACTTGGTGAGGAAACACCTCAATAGCTGTCACTAATGGGACTTCAACTTAAAGATGATGAAGTTCTAGTGGATGTTGGATTAGGTGAAGCCAGGGTAGAAGAACTCGAGAAGGAAGTATAAGAAGTTGAAGAGGAAGAAGAAGACCTTAAGGAAGATCCAGAGGAAGACCTGGAAGAAGCACTTGCCGAGAATGAGCCTACAATACCTTGGAAGATCATGGTGGACCGAAGAGGAAAATGACCCGCATGGAAATATACGACGATACGAGGAGCGATAAGTTAAGCTGGTAGCACGAAACCGAGAGACTAACTCAGCAATGGAAGTTGATGCCATGCCATCCAATCCTCCAGTCATAAATGTTGAAATTGATAATGACACCTTGGATCCCTGCTTGTGGAGTTACGCTTATGAACAAAGTGAGTACTCCCTTAGTCGCTGAAGTGTATCTAAGGAACCAACCCTGCAGCTTGCCACGGAAGGAGATTCTCGACTCAACCAGATGTTGTTCTTTGAGGATGATGGAATACTTGGAGAAAATGCGATTGCCAATCTACCTAACAGAGTAAAGGAAGTAGTGAAAAAAAGAAGGATGACAGTGCATCGATACTTGCGCAATTTTATAAGCAAAAGGCCAAGGGGCTCATCAAGCAGAAATCCAAGTGATGCACCATTCCCATGAAATTTGGTAAAAAGAAGGAAAGAATGATGAGGAAGGAAGGAAGGAAGTCAAGAGTTAGACCCGAGTTTACCCACATAGTCTAATAGAATTTCATAAAAGACCTAGAATATTAGGTTGAGTAGATTAGATCATATACTTTGCAGAAAGGTGTTGTTTGTGTTTTTCCTTGTAATATTGCTGTTGTATGTTGTTATGTTTTGATTTCCTTTATGTAAGGGTCTTGTACCCGTTATCAATTTCAATTTCAATGAAGATGTTTTACATGAATTTCAATCTTGTTAAGATTTCTTTACCTATTTCATGAAGTCTTATTTCATGATTATGATCATATGCGATAAAAATTTTCATGATTTCCGTTATACCCATTTAAAGATTTAATAAACTTATTAAAAAGATTATAAGCTCACAAAAAATAAAATCAAAACAATCAAAGAAGAGGGAGGAGGCATCAAGAGCAAAATGCCTCGAATCATCTCGAGGAAGAAGCAAATCAACCTATTGCACCTCTCCAAAATCTACCTGCTGCTGACCTGTAAGTAAATTTGCAAGCTAGGCTTGGACAACTAGCACAAATGTTGGCAGCTTTGAGGAAAAATGTGCAAGCACTTGCACTACCTCCACCGTAACTCACTTCACAAGCTTCAGTTGAAGTACTTGCTCCGAGAAGTGCACAATCTGAATCTATGCCTTTGCCACCATCGCCGCCATTCAGGCCATACCGAAACTCTTTACCTAAGTTCATCAAGAATAATTGATATTTTGATGGAGCTTTTGGAAAGCGGACGAAGCTGAAGATTGACTAGCCTAGATTGAAAGGTCCTTTGATGCCTTTGAAATGCCACATCATTTGAGGATCACCTTTGACACTTATATGCTTCATCTCAATGCTCGAGTTTGGTGGCAAAGGCACTTAAATACAACATGAAATCCACGAAGAAAAATAGAGAAAGATTATGCGAAGTATTTATACTTAAGCCATGATTAAATGACAACTAATAGCTTTAAATTAATAGTATGCTTATTAAATATAGTTATGGTTAAAAATAGTCATGCTAAAATCATTCTTCTAGTTATGATTTTAGTTGTGGTTTTTCTTAATGAAGAATTTGTTATTTACTGAAGTAAAAGGAGTTTTTGTTAAACCATGAGGCAATCACGGCTTAAGTTGCATTAAAAAATTGCTAACGACGGTTTAACTTAAGGAAGCGGGAAAGTTGAAGTTGGGCATAGCTGCAACCATGGCCAAGATCGAGCCTTCGGTTAAACCCATGGTTTAAGCACACAAGACAGTAATTCTTAACCCTATCTAACCATAGCCTGGATCACGCATCGCGATTCAAAAATGTAACTTTTTCTTAAGATTTCTTGAATCAGATTCTTCAAATTTGTTTTGTTTACATGGCTTCTACCCTCAACCCTGTAAGGGATGCTATCCCTTTGACACCTGTTTGCTAACTGACTAGCAAAAGGATTGTGTTCGTAGCACCCTATAGTTTCTTAAAGATAAACAAATTAATGAAGTTAAAACATGAGTTTAGGACACTTAAGCCTTAATAGAAGTTCTTGATTTTAATAGAAATTCCTGATTAGTTATACACTTAGTAATATATGTTTATTGTTTTATAGGAACCATAAATCAAGACTTGGATTTTGCAATAGATTATTATGGCGATTGAGAAAGATTAATATATGAGTAATTGAAATCTTCTCACTCTATTTATGGTTGTAATGTAGTAGCACATACTTTTAAAGATAATGAAATTGGTGAAATCATGGGATTGGAAAATACTGCATTTTATATATTGTCTAAGTGAATAACAATCTTTAATGTTAAAAGTGACAACTAATTGCTTAATATTAGTTGTTTGTGTAACATGTATTGCAGCTTTTTTGAAAAATTTATTGGTTGCCAAGAAATTTGACTTAATTTTCATTGAACGAGTAAATAATTTGAATATGCATTACATGACAATCATAAATTGCATTTTGGTTTCAAGTTATGTATAGAGATGTAACTGGGTTGGGTTTCGAACGGATCATATAAACCCGAAACCCGACCCGCTACCTTATACGGTTTACCAAACTCGATCCTCTAACTATACAGGGTTTTCATGCTACATCTAAACCCACCATATAAGATTTGATTTAGAATCCAAAATCGACCTTAGAACCCGATTTTTTTTTTCAACCTATTTTCAAATTTTACTACTTAATTTAAGAAAAGTTGGTGCTGCACAAGTTTCCCATACATTCAAAAATGAAAAGGTGCATATGGAGCTAATAGAAAATATTGCATACCACATTCATTATATAACATGTAAATACATAAAATATATTATTTTTATCACTGCATACTATTTTAAAAACTTGATTAAATTAAATCTCTTATTAGGACTAAAATATAACAGAAAGCAAACGATGTTAATCTCCACAATAAACATGACTTGAACAAAATTTAATAAAAAGTTTTAAAATCTAGAACTAGTCTAGTAGATATAAAAGAAAAAACATCTTTGGTAGGTTAAAAAGATGTAGCTATTTCATGTCTTATTTCCTCTTCTTGCCCCTTTATTAATTAATTAATTTATTTAAAATTACAATACTAGTTATGGGTATCCATCGGGTTTATTCTATATCCAAACCTGATCCATATCCCTATAGGGTTTTTACGATATATCTAAGCCCCGAGCCTAAAATCCTATAGGGTTACATCCTTAGTTACATATTAACCTCTAGCCTTAAGGTAATGCTTATTGTATCTAGTAAATTTGGTTAAAATTACTCCTGAGTATGTCAGCCCTACAAGAACTAAGTAGGTATCGAAAGACGTCTCCTGATGAGAGTTGAATAGAGAGGGTTAATGCTTAGAGGAGTTTTTGAGATCTAAGGTGAAGTTGAGATTTCATATCATAATATATATATATATGTATACAAATAATAAATGAATTGAAAAGAAATCCTCATTCCTTAGATCTTTATCTCTCTTGGACTTGAATTACTTGTGCTGGTTCTATATCTCTCTTTATTTTATTCAATTGTTTTTTACAGATGATATTAAGACATAATATTGTGTCTCAAAATATTATAGCGATACAATAATTTGCCTCCATAATTTATTAAGACACATATATGCATCATAAAATTTGTTGGTACATTTTGTTTGACATATATTGACATGTCTTTGTGTTCTAAAATGATAGTGAGACACAAGATATTGAAATTAATTTGAAATTTATATTGATAGTGGAATGCTCTAATATGAAAGTATTACAACCCGCCATGTATTCTCACTAGAGAAGAACACGCTAAGGCAATTATTCCACTAATCTACAATTAATCCATGTAACATCAAACTCTCATGTAAAGGATACCTGTTTAAAAACATTTCATATAACATAACTTTTGAACAACTTAGTTGGTATAAACCAAAAGCCAACTCAAATCAAACTAAACATCTTAAGAAAAATCTTCGAAAAACTTTAGATTTATAAAACATTATAAAACTTTATAAGATCTTTAATTTTGTCTATCTCCAAGCCATAATATCTAAATACCAGTAAGAAGATTAGGTCCACTATCGTGTCCCCCATAGTCCACATAGAGATCATAGCCTAACGGATTAAAAACTACTAGATCATCACCTATTCCTGAAAGTAGAAAGGAAAGAGCTCACAAACACATGCACATGAACAATTATAATATAGATTTTATATACAATCTAATAATATATGCAACAATCAACAGGTTGTTATCATTGATTAGTCAGGCAAACAACATAGTTTAGAAATATTTGCCATTAGTTCTAAACCCGGAGTAACTCATGACTCCGTAAAAACAACCAATATGGAAAATAGTAATATATACATATATGGTGTTGGGGTCTCCCACACACCCTAAGTATGTTGTAAACCCCTAAATTTTTCATAGCTCTTAGAAAATAATCCTAAAGTTAAATAACAAAACCAAAATCCTAAAAGAAGGTCCAAATTAAAACCAAATTATAAACAAGATCAAATACAAAATTCCTTAACCTTAAAAGAATGAGAACCTTAAAAAACAAGATGGAAAAATCAATAATCGTTCAACTCAAAATCCATACGCTAAGCAATCCACCTATCTAACATCTAACATGAAAATTAAGACGATATATCCAAGCAAATATTCAGTAACAAAAGTATAAAACCTTAAACCCTTTGGTTAATTTTTGAATCAAGAATTTCAATTAATACTGAAAGTCAAACCTTAAACTCATTAAACAATCCTTGGAACTATAAAATAATAAATAAATCATAAAAATAAAGTAAAACATAAATTTTGAACAAAAAATGTAACATGGTCAAAAATCCCAAAATTTTATGATCTTACGAATAAATCGAAAAGCTGGAAGTCAAACCGAAACCCTAAAGTTAACATAGAATAATAAAAAACTCCAATGAATTTAGATATGACAATCCCGCGCTCTAAACTCTTGAACAATAAAATTTAGATAATCGTAGATTATAGTCTGTAATAATATAGTAAAGCTTAAAAAGATCAGATTCATAAAAAATTTGATCGTTCTGAACCCAAACGGTTCGCTTTTCAAAAAACATATCCCTAGATTCAGGATAGTAAAAATATTCTAGAAATCAATATAGATTAGTAATTTTATAAGGATTCATAAAATATCAGTTTAGTAATTTTTTGGTATCTAAAATTATTATATAAATATTTTTATGCGTATTTTCTTTACTATTGATAATTTATTTATCTTGTTTACTATTTATTGTACTATTCCTACTATTCATACTATTAACTTATTTCTACTTTTTCTTACCTTCGATTCTTACAACCTATATACCTATTTTTCACAATTTTCTTTTCCCATAAAAATTCTACACCACATATTATTAAACTTCTCTTACACTATTCTACTAAAATTAATTGTTAATTACTCTTCTCCTTCATACCATTAATTTTCTTTTCTTTTCTTTTTTATTTGTTTATTTACCTAAAATTTCCTCCAACTTTACCTATAAATACCCCTTCCCTCATTCACTTGTTACATACTTTTCTTTTGCCATAACAAAACTCTATCAAAATAATTTCTTAACTTCTTTCTCTAATTTTCCTCTCTAAAATTCTTGTCCCAACTCTTTCTTCTTTCCATAAAACTACCATCCATATATTACTACCAAAACTTTATTTCTTATTTAACTAACAAATAATTTTAGGTAAGGATTCTTACATTCATTTTCATGTGATGCAACTTAACATGACCATAGTATACGTCTACTAAACCCATGGGTGTTATGAAAGCAATAATATGTTCATGTTTTGTTCTTGTTCATGAAAAAATTTTATTGTTATGTTGATATTATATTATGTTCAATTTATTACTTCTGATCTAACTTCTATATGTTATTAAATATATTTATGTATATATATATATATATTTCTTAGAGCATATAAGCTCACTAATATAACCTTTATTTATGCTCATGCAATTATTTATTTTTCATGCTATTATATTAAGATTAGACTTTCTAGTCTTAGACTTTTTCCCATCAAGTCAAAACAAATTTTCTTCTTTCTTTTTGGACTTGTCCATAATCTAAGTCCGGGGAGCCTTGAAGTAAATCTAAGACTCCAATGATTTTCTTATTTGTTTTCTTATTTTCTTAAACAACCTGTGTAAGCCCTGGAAATTTCAGTAAATAATTCCAAGATGCACTTCGAAAATAAACTCCAAAAATCACTCCAAATTAAAACCGAACTTCAACTATTCAAAACACGAGCGATCAGAAATTTCCGAATCTTGAGAAAAATAAGAATTCTTAAAAACAAAGTAAGAACTCAACATACTTCAATTCCAAAACCACTACGTACGACAATTCCATAAGTAACTCCGACTTATAAAATCGGGTAGTATAAAGCCCAAAAATAAATTATTAAAAAGTAAATAATGAAACTTTCGAAAATATAACTCAATTCAATAATTCGAAAACATTAAGAGATATTAAATACTTATAAAAATAAAATTTAAAATAAATTTCTCAAATTAAATATGTTGTATAAACATAAAATATCAGTTTCCAATTTGGCAAAGATTTAAACCGGAAAATCACTTGAAAACCCAAGTGGAATACAATAGTTTAAGTCCGGCAATCTAGCGCCTCTAACCTTAGAGGCCGAGATATAGTTTAAATATGTAGAATAGCTCGTAGTAATATATGTTTGTTTAAAAATATCAGATTGGTAAATTTTTGACCTATTTTGAACCCTTCGGATACAGACTTCGAAAACATGTCCCGGGGCTCGAGATATCAAAATTATACCATTAGAACCGTTAGACTCATAATTTCATAAGACTTCTAAATATATCAGTTATATAATTTTTCGGGTTATAAAAGTTACAGTTATAACCTTTTTATCGTATTTTCATTACTACCGGTAATTAATTAGTCTTTTGCACTATTCACTTTTATTTCATTACACAATTTTATTATTCTTATAAAGCCTTATATTTTTAGATAAATATTTTATATATTATAGAATATTTTGTTTTTCTAAAATTTAGTTCGTTTCAAGCTTATACGGGATCAGATTCTATTTAAAACCGATACTAAAAAAATAAAATAAATTAATTTAATAATTGGAAAATATTTGAAAAATATTTTTATTTCCATAAAATAAATTTTTTAGAATTTTTCGGGTTATAAAAATATCATTTATTGCCCATATTCGTGTATTTCGATCATACTGGTAACATATTTGTTAAAATACTAAAATAATTCAAATAATTATTTAATTTTATTTATGAAAATTCTTCCACTTATTTAAAAGTATTTTTCCTAATTTTATTTTTTATTTTTCTTAATAAAAAGCACTTTTTCCAACCCATACTTCAAGTACACCTTACACATCACTTCCTTTTCACTTCAATCTTTCTACACTTTGTCCCACACTTCATGGCAGATTTTTCCTTCTTTATAGCTGCCATTGTCCTTCAATTACTCCTATTTTGACTAAAATAAATATATTATACTCCTTCTTAAAGAAGCTACATTATACATTAATTACACAATTTAATTTCAAGTCAAATTTCAAACATTTTCCTCTCTCTCTCTCTCTCCTTCTTCTCTCTTTCACGTGAACTTCCCCTCCTCCCCCCCCAACCCCAAAAAAAAAAAAAAAACTACCTTGTTTTATTTTTTTCTTCTTTCATTCATTAATACACTCATTTTCTCTCTCTTTCATTTACTCCTTCTTCCCTTTTTCATTCCTTAACTTTTTCTCTCTCTTTCTTCTTCTTTTTGTTCTTGTTCCTTCAAGAACACAAGCTGCCCCCATTCCATTCTTGAGCTCCCACACATATTTCTTCAAGATTTTTGAACAAAACTCTTGTCCAAAGCTTCCATAGGTGATATAGGTAAAGTATAGTGAGAGTTTCATGCACCAAATGACATTCCATCAGCTTAAAAGCTAAGGATGATGATGCTAAAGTGAAACACTCCATTTCTGTATGATTTTTCTCTTGTATCATTCTTATTTTCTTGTTTAAAGTAGTTATATTTTGTAGATCTAACTTTTTGTAACTTTGTTTTTTGTTTATGCCTTAGATCTTGTTATTGAAGTTATTATTTTTGTTATTGCTTATGATTTATGCATATATTCATTATTCACATAACTATCTTAGTGTTCATGCATTTAAAACTAGTATAGTAAACTAGATCTAGTGTTTTGAGTTCATAAAATGCATTAGACTTTTGTCTTAAGTTCATGAACAACTTGTAGTGGTATGATGATTGTAGGAATGTTTTAGAAAACTCAAGATCTATTTTATTTTCAACAAAAATCATTTTTGAAAATTCGGATGGAAAATGAACCATATTTCGAAAAGTCATTTTTCAACTTCAAAATGTGTATTTTTCATTTAAAATGAAGGGCTTAGGGTATAGATAACATAAATGAAAGATTTTGATGAGTAAAGTTTAGATCTATGAGTTTATAGTGCACTACCATGGGTTTCATTTAGATGTATGTTCATATTAAGTGTAGATCTTCGCTTTGAGCTCAAACAAAAATTGTGAAATTCGTATTTTGGCAAGACCCCTATTTAAACACTCATTTCCAAATGTCAAAATGATAATTTTATAGGAAAATGGAAGTCGTAGGGAATGTATATAATAAAGACCAAGTTTTGACAAGATAAGAGAAGTTTATCAAAATATAATCCTGGATAACAAATGGTTTCCAAGAATAGGATAAACAATGTTTTCATTCTTAAAAAATTTTGTGAAATTCGTACTTAGGTGAACCACCTATTTGAACATGTACTTTCTAACCCAAAAATGAAGGTTTTTATTGAAATAATGAAGGTGATGGTTATATAGATCATCATGGTTGAGTTTTGATAAAAGAAAGTATGATTTTATAAGAAGAAAAACTATTTTTAAAAGTCTAGTATAATTCAAAGTTTTGTAAAGTAAAAGTTTTCAAAAAGAATTCTTGGTATTATATGTATACATATAGGTAGATCATCTCATAACCATCATGAAAATAGCTTGTAGGAAATACATATATGCATGATGCATTGTAGAAGTAAAGTATGAAAATTGAGTTTGTCCAAAATTTGTAAATTCGGATGATTTCAAAACCATGCCTTAAAAACCCATTTATCAACTCCAAAACTTGTGTTTTATATGAAAAATGAAGAGTTTAGGTCATAAGTATCATCAAGTAATGATTTTGATAAATTAAGATGGGATTCGTTAAGAAGAATATATAAAACAAGGAGTAGAAATGAACTAGAAAAAAATTGAGTTGTTGTCATTTTAAGAAATTCGTAATAATGGAGTAATGGCATGAAAACCCATATTTTTCAAACTCAAATTAGAAGTTTTATCAAAGAAACGAAGTCCTTAGTGGCTATGCATGGTTGAGCCCTCATTTTCTAAATATCAAATGGTTTTTACTTAAAGGAATCACTCAAAAACAAATTTTTACAAAATTCGGATTTTGGAATCAACCCTATTTGAAAACATGTTTACAAAGTGTAGAATGAAAATTTTTATGTAGAAATGAAGGTCATAAGTAATAGATATAATGAAGAATCAATTTTAACAAAAATAATTATATTTTCTTAAGAATAAATCCAAAACAAATGGAAATAATCAAAGTTAGAAAACTAGATTTTTCATAAGTAGTTGTTATTATGGTCTTGCAAAATAAAAAGTTATAAAATTTTCTTTTAGCAAAAATCATCAAGATCATGCATACATTAAACTCATCTCATGTCATTCATGTTAGGAAATCATCAATATTGCATGTATAGCTAATCTATATAGTAGGAACATTACAAACATTTACAAAACTATTTTTCGGAATTGAAATTTGCTACTGTCCTAATCTGATCCGATCTTTTTGAAGCTTCAAAGTTTTCAAAACTTAAATATAATATTATAAATAGATATATCTTTCGAAGTAGATAGAAATCGATATATAATTTGCGAAATTCCGAGTTAAAATGACCAAGTTATGGCCCTTTTAAGTTGGAATTTCCGCTTAGGACTAGAATTACGAATTTCATAGTTTGTATAAGCTCGTTTGGATTAGTTTGAGTTGAAATACTTATTAGAGTATTTCTTCATTTTTAGGTGACCCCGAATTCGATGATTCCCTACCACCGGATTACTTTTACTAAAAGACCGGTGATCGAATGACTGAGTGAGTTTTCTCCTTATTTTGTTACCTTGTTTGTGCTTGTAGCTAGTTGCATTAGAATTATAGGAACAAGATAAAAATCAATATGAATGGGGATGGGATATATGATGAGACTGTGATGAATGTATGCCAATGAATACTAAAGCATGTCGAAACCACGATTCTATTGGATAACTGCACTGTTCATATTATTACTGTTATGTGTATGATGTTGGTTGGTCATTCTAAAGAATATATGAATATTTTGACCTAAGCAAAAATTTAAATTGGTCATGCATCACATCGGACATATTGCATTTGGTAGCGTGCTACTCCTACGCAGGTCTATTGGTATGGTCCGATGATGACTTGTTTGGATAACGAGACCAGTGCTAAAGCTCATTCATGGGAACTAAGGCGCATGGGGATCCATTCCATGGGTAAGCCTAGCCGAGTCGAGTGCTATGAGCCAAGGACTTGGGGACTAGCAGTGGTCATGTAGACTTCAATACCATTCCTAACCCAAGATACGGAGGGCGTAAATCCGTTCTCTGTGTGGGTTCCGGATACCAATACATAATTGTTTGCTCATGTGTTTGTTCATGCATAGCATATGGTTGATTATAACTTGCTTATTATGGTACGGAATTAAGGGAATTCTCACTAATTAGTGTAGCCTATACCCAATAGTTTTAAATGAACAGGTTATCTCAAGAATGCAAATGGGGACCTGAAATGGTTGGAGCAGAGAATGACTTCAGGATTTCGGCAAAGATAAGAATGTTTAAAGTTATCACTAGGTTTTATGATTTGCCTTGTAATAGTTTATGTAGGGAAATCTTTGGATGAATGTAATTGAAGTTTAATGATTTGTATTTTGAAGTATAGTGATTCGTATATGAAGTATAGTTTTGTATCTGAAGTATAGAATTGTATTCCCTTTACATTGTTACTCAAGTGTATCAATATAAAATGTATTCCCCAATGTGTCTCCTCTAAGTATTAGACGCCTTGTACATAGTATGGAAGCCTTCACATGACTGAAGCGGTCATTCCTAGGCTTTAATATTGTGTACGGTAGACTGCCACGTTTAGGATACCCTTCAGGGCGTGACAACTTGCCTATGTCTAAGCCCAAGAAGTCTCGATACAAGCTAAAACTTCCTAATACTTAACTTTTAGTATGTGCTTATTTCATTCCTACATATTCCGTCTTTCATATTAATTATTTTTGTCATGTTATTTAATTATAAACTCATGCTCACGCATGATCATGTTGTTGTTGTCTTAATAAAAATAAGAGAAGTTTTTTTTTAATAAAGAAAATAAGTTAAGCTCACTATTGATAAGATCATATTATATACAACTTGTTGATGTTCAAAATAGCTAGAATGGATACTTGTTTTGGTTAAAATTCATGTTTCAAGTCTAATCTAGACAAAGAAATCAAAACAAGAAACTTTGGAGTGAAAATTGAAAAAATTCAAGGATACGCCGGCTTTTCTGACTTCAAAGCTGCCGGCGTTGAGACGGCTTACAAGATGCACTCATTCAAGGCCGTTGCTTACATTGCCAGCTTTACAAGGATTGACTCAACTAAATGTAAGCCGCCTGAAAGTCGCCGGCGTAGAAGATGAATAGGCCAGCGTACAATGAAGGCCGGCAGCTCAGAATCCAAACGATGCCAGTACAAAAGGAGTTACCACCTACGCCGGATACTAAGTCGCCGGCGTTGAGGCAGTGTAGATCAAAGATCAGTAGCGATAAGTAGATAACACATGCTTGGTGACAAATGAAAAGACCAGATTTGTTGAATTGTCTAAGCCGGCATCAAAGCTGCTGGCTTTAGGACGACTTTCCTTATAAATTGGTCCAACCTTTCATTTCTCATTATATACCGGCTAGATCTATATCTAAGCTCGGCGTAGAAGCGGCCTACACTTGTAACCGAAGATGAAAGCTGCCAGTGCACTGCCTTGTGCAAGGAAGAAGAAGCCTTTACGCCGTCTGTAAGCCGCCGGCGTAGGATCTGTAACTGCCGGCGTACAAAGTGAAACTAATTTTTCATTAATGCTTTGCACGAAATTTTTCCTATAAATAGGGGATCTCCCTCCTCTAGTTGAACAAGCAGAAGCAAAATAGAGAATACTTCAGTATACAAATAGTTTCATAGAGATTTGTGGGAGAATTGAGCATTCAAGAATTGTAATTGAAGATTGCGATATTTGAATTGGTGATATCTAATCTATTTCTTATGCAATTCATTTATCTGAATTCTTTGTTCATAATGTTATCAATTGCATATTCTTATTTGATTATTGAATCATCTTTCATGAGTAGCTAAACTTTTCTTTGTGGGAAGTGATGAAATCCTAATTTTGCTAAAATGATTCTTGAATTTATATTATAGGATTGTTAGAATTATGGAATATTTGTATTGAATCCTAATTATCTATTTTATTTCTTATTGAAATTGAATTGATAAGAACTCTGATAATTTGGAAAAAGAATTAGGGTTCATAGGAATTCATGAATTAAGATTAAACAACAATTGTGAAAGCAAGTAAGTTTAATCTAATTTAGAAATTGTTCCATGTACTTCATGCAATATTTTATTTTAATTTCTCACTAAGGAATTAGGAGAAGTTAATTTAGGATATTAGACAATTATAGAATTGGAAGATTTATGATTGTAAATTAGATTCCATTGATAATTTGTATAGCGGAAGCTAATAGATTATTTTATGGTTTACTAAAACTTGATAGTTTTAGGTCTTGATAATTTCTTACAAATATCCACAATCCTAATTATTCATATAATATAAATTCAACATGATTAGTAAAGATTAGGATGGATTCTGTTCCTTCCCACATTCATCTTATATAACTTCTCACAATCTCATTGCATTCATAGTAGATAGAATTAGTTAATTGATACATTTTGATTGCCTAAATATTATTATAAACTAATATCGATCTAGTAATTAATTTAGTCCTTGTAGGAACGATACTCAACTCACTTTTATATTACTTGATCACGACCCAGTACACTTGCCAGTAGTATCTGAAATTATATACACATTTTATATCAGATCAAGTTTTTGGTGCCGTTGCCGGGGACCAAAATTAATATTAGATCACTTTTAGTTTTGCTAGTAGTTTAGGTGTTTTTCCAAGGAATTGATTATTTTCTTTTCTTTTTGCAGGTTACATGCATAGGAGTAGAAGTAGGGAACTTCTACCAATTGATCCTGAAATAGAACGAACCCTGCATCAGCAAAGAAGAGAAAACAGAAGGCAAGAAGAAATGGCAGAAAACGAACCAAGAAATAATGAGGGCAACATTGATCAAAACAACAATCCAATTCAAGCTGCACCTGTTAGAGCACTTGGGATTATACAGTACCTACTGTTCAAGGTCCTGCTGTGAGAAGACCTGCAGTTCAAGCCAACAATTTTGAGCTAAAACCAGCATTGATTCAGATGGTTAAATCACATCAATTTGAGGATATCCTAATGAAACACCGGATGAACACATTGCCAAATTCCTCTAATATTGCAATACTGTCAAACTTAATGGTGTAACAAATGAGGCCATTAGAATGCAGCTTTTTCCTTTCTCTCTTAGGGATAAAGCATTGGCTTGGTTCAACTCTCAACCACCCGAATCCATTACTTCATGGGCAGATTTGACAACGAAATTTTTGAAGAGATCTTTCCCTCCTGCCAGAACTGCCAGACTAAGAAATGAGATCACCAACTTCACAAAGTTTCCTGGCGAATCATTATATGAAGCTTGGGAAAGATTTAAAGAAGCAGTTAAGAAATGCCCATATCATGGACTTCCAGATAATCTCTTAATTGAAAATTTCTATCTTAGTCTAGATGAGACTTTGAGGTCATTGGTGGATGCTACATCAGGAGGATCACTCATGGGAAAAACATATGATGAAGCTAGTGCATTAATTGAAGAATTAGCTTCTAGTGCTCACAACTGGAGCTGTGAAAGAACAAGATCAAAGGTGGAATCTGTTCAAGACAGTGAATCCATGCAACAACTCACTGCTCAAGTTTCAGCTTTAACTACACAAGTAAGTAAACTTGTAGCATCTAGTTCTTTGAATACTAATCAGGTTGCTACTTGTGAGTTATGCTCAGGACCACATCCAACTTATGATTGTCCTCATGGTACTACACCATCATCAAGTGGAGAGCAACTCAACTATGTTGGAAATTTTTGAAGGGTTAATTATGGATCATATTCAAATACTTATAATCCAGAATGGCGTAATCATCCAAATCTTTCCTACAAGAATGATGCAAATGTTTTCAAGCCCCCACCTGGATTTCAAAGACAAGGTCCCATAAGAAATACTTAGCCTCCACCTCAGCAAAATCAAATTTCAACTGATGAGTTGTTGAAGACTTTCATTCAAACTACTCAGACCACACTCAACAATCAGCATGCGATTATTCAAGATCTTCAAGGCAAATTCCATCAACTTGCTCAGCAAATTGGTAATAGACCATCTGGCTCTCCACCAAGCAACATTGAGGAAAATCCTAAAACCGTGAATGCTATAGTTTTGAGAAGTGGCAAGGAAGTTGAGCCCGCTGAAGCAAAAGTTCAAGAAACTGAGGAGATTCCAGTCAAAGACAAAGGAAAAAAAAAAAGATGGAGGAACCTGTGCAAAAATCACCTGAAGTAAGATCTTATGTTCCACCTATTCCTTTTCCAGGAAGATTGAAGCAACAAAAATTGGATGAGCAATTTTCAAAGTTTCTGGATGTTTTCAAGAAGTTGCAAATCGATATTCCATTCTTAGAAGTGATTCAAGAAATGCCTTCATATGCAAAATTTATCAAGGAATTGCTTACTAAGAAGAGAAGGATTTATGGAAATGAACCAGTAATGCTCACAGGAGAATGTTCCATGATTTTGCAGAAAAGTCTACCTCATTTGCCTACCAAACAAAGAGATCAGGGGAGTTTTACTGTTCCTTGCACTATAGGAAAATTTCATTTTGATAAAGTGCTTATTGATTCTGGTGCAAGTATTAATCTTATGCCTCTATCCATTTTCAAGAAATTAGGACTTGAAAAATGCAAGGAGACTCATGTCACTTTGCAACTTGTAGATAGAAGTGTCAAATACCCACGTGGTATTGTTGAAAATGTTTTGGTAAAAGTTGACAAGTTCATATTTCCAATAGACTTTATAGTCTTGGAAATGGATGAGGATCGAGAAGTCCCAATGATTCTTGGCAGACCATTCCTTGTAACCGAAAAAGTATAACATTGAAGTGTCTGCAATATCTATGATCGCCCATAAATTGTTAATTAATATGCCATGATCTTATAATCAAATTGACCATGCATACCATGTGTGAGTCACATTGCATAGGTTATTATACCTTTGTGGGAAGAAGGCATAATAGTTGGGTGACGAGGGGCTTGTAAACTTGAATGTTAGCGTAATGGCCGGAATTTGAAATGTTTGCATAAGGGCCGTAATTAAAAATGTATGTGGGTGAGCACCTGTATTAACCACAATATAAATGAGAAAAATTGAAATCTTTGGTTGTATGGGCCTGAAACACTTAACCCCGAATGGAGGATGTAAATCCATTTAACATAAGACTTCTGGAAGGTCTTATGTATTGCATGCTTATGTGCTTGTGCATTTCATATGGTTGTTAATATAACTTGCTTGTTATATATTGCCTGTTGAGTATTTAATTTTGGAAGTAAAACTCACTAAGCTCGTAAGCTTATACCCCTGTAGTTTCCTATTGCAGTATGAATATTTATGGCTATCTCCAAGAAGCCACTTTCCTCAGGTACAGCTTTTGGAACTTAAGAAGCTTTTTGAAGAAGTCGGGACCTTGATATAGGCATAGACTTGGTTATTGTAAGAGACTTCTAAGGAATTAAGAACTCTTAATATTTTGACGAGATTGTGCCTCTTAGCTCATGTAATAGATGAACCTAGCTATAATTGTTATGGTTTACTTTCTTATTTCTATGTATGTCCTCTTAAGCTAATCCGATTCAAAGTATGGTCCCTTATTTATTGAACCTGAGCCTTACACCCGGTGTTTAAACTCATGGAATGACTAAAGTAGTCATACATGAGTTTAGATATTAAGTGTGGTAGACTATCGCGTTTAGGGTACCCTTTGGGGCATGACACATGCAAACATAATATACTTAGTAGAAATAATGCAAATTATACGAAACAATTTCGGAAATGCGAGTTCTAGTTACTGAGTAGATCTAGTTCGAATTTTCCAAGAACTAAACATTTTCAAAATTTAGTAATAACATCATAAATAGATAGATTTTCAAAATGACCACGTTATGACCATTTTAAGTTGAAATTTCCAACTACCACAGAAATTACGAATTCAACGAGATTTATTTAAAAAGTTTGGAATTAGTTATGGTATGAAATACTCATAAGGGTATTTCTTTCTTTTAGGTGATTTTGGAATCGGGGGAAATTTCGTGTTTCTGGATTACTACCATTAGAGACCGGAGACTATGGCCGAGTGAGTTCACTATCTTTAAATTATATGCTTATGATTGTGCTTGTAATGTTAGTGGCATTAGAGTTAGGGCAAGATAATATTTGATTGTGTGTATGTGAGTTCTACTTGGGTGAATCGATGATAAGAATATCGAAATGGGCTTGTTGTAAATATTTGTATAATTTAGTATAGAATTGAAATATCTGCAATATCTATGATCGCTCATAAATTGTTAATTAATATGCCATGATCTTATAATCAAATTGACCATGCATACCATATGTGAGTCATATTGCATAGGTTATTATATCTTTGTGGAAAGAAGGCATAATAGCTGGGTAACGAGGGGCTTGTAAACTTGAATGTTGGCGTAATGGCTAGAAATTGAAATGGTAGTGGTGTAGGCACTTGTATCAACTACAAATTGTGTGTAGGTGGGCACCTATATCAACCACAATATAAATGAGAAAAATTGAAATCTATGGTTGTATAGGCCTGAAACACCTAACCCCAAATGGAGGGCGTAAATTCATTCAACATAAGACTCCTGGAAAGTCTTATGTATTGTATGCTCACCTGCTTGAGCATTTCATATGGTTGTTAATATTACTTGCTTGATATATATTAGTTGTTGAGCATTTAATTTTGGAAGCGAAACTCACTAAGCTAGCATAGCTTATACCCCCACAGTTTCTTTCTAATGTAGTTCCCGTACATATGGCTACATCCCCGGACCTGGCCAAATAAGGTAATGCGAAAGTAGGAGTTATCTCCTTAGAAGTTTACAAAGGGTTTTGTATAGTCTTTAGTAGTAAACCTAAAACGATCGAGTTTTACTTAAAAGATATTACCTAGACTCATGTGTAGCAAAGGAATGCCCCTTAATGCTTTGTAACTGATCCTGAGATATCTGTGGTTTATATTTTTATGTTTATCCTATAAAATTGAAATATCTATCTCCAATTGTTTATGTATTCTATTGTCGTAAGAGAATGCCTTGCATACTAACACAAGACTTTTGAATGACTGTGGTAGTGATTCTTAAGTCTCGTTTAGCATGCGGTGGAATATTACGTTTAGGATACTCTTTGGGGCGTAACACCTTCGGGTAAGGTAGCTCGGACTCCACATCACCTATATAAAAGAAATACCCAAAATGAGTATTTATTAGAAGTTCTACTTAAACTTGTAACTCTATTCTACTAAGTTTGTCAAAATTCGCATAGAGTGAAATTCTAATTTAAAATGGCCATAACTTGCTCATTTTAACTTGGAATTTCGCATATTTTATACCGATTTCTACCTACTCGAAAAGATCTATCCATTTCTAAGGTCATTTCCTACATAAAAGGTTATTTGAGTTGCCAAAGTTCTAGGTACAGATTCAAAACGAACATTTCCAGATTTTGCAAAACAATTTTCCAACTAAACTTTATCCAAATATCCTTTGGCAAAAAAAAAAAATATATATATATATATATATGTAATTGAAAAATACTTTGAGTATATATATGAGCTCATTTTATATGCAAAAATTCTAATGGTAGTGTCTCAACGATTATTTTTCGTAAAATAATTGTCTTGAAGTGTTGAACTTAAACTTGACAATTTTCTTTTCAAATATTTTGAAGAAACTTTATATTTTTCCTAGATTACAAATGAGTATATTCTTATTTTGTTTTCCCATTCCTTTTTCCGAGCAAATAAAAATTTCCCTTAACTTTGGTCTTTCACAATTTTTACTTCTAGTGACAAAAGAAAAAAGTTACCAAAAATTTGTTTAATTTGTTGATAACCTATTTATAAATTTGCCTTTCGAATGGTTTTAGCAAATGAGTCCTTTTCTCTTATATTCTTGTTGATTAATTCTTTAAAAATATTTTTTTTTGTTTTTGAAACTTGGTCTTTTATTCCTCCACCAATTTTATTTGAAAAGAAATCATTTTTATTGATAAAATCCTTTGTTTTTCTATCTTATCATATTTATATTCTTGTTATTTCTTTGAAAATAGACTCATTCTTTAGAACTTGAAAATCATTATTTTCTCTAAGTGGGTTTAAAGTTATTAGGTTAATTTTGTCTTACTTAAAAAATTAGTTTGTTTTCTTGGTTTTGTTATGGAGTTGAAAAGACTTTAATCTTAATCTTTTGTGAAAACTTTGAATACTAACAAATTATTTTTACTAAGACTTAGGTTACCATTTTATGAAAAAGAGGTGTTATTTCTTTTTTTTTTGGTAAAACTATTCTTGTTGTTATTTAAGAAAACTTGAGAAAGTATTGTATAAATCCATTTCTATGTTGTTGAAAATAACTCCTTTATTTATTGACAAGTTACATAATAGAAAATTTAGTTTCGAGTTCCTTTTATTAAAGAAAAACTCTACTTAAAATAAATTTGAGAAATTATCATATGTATAAGCATGTATTATGAGCATGTAGCATGTAGATGATGAAAATAAGATAAGAAGCAATATAATATTAATAATGATATAGCAATAATAAGGAAGATATATAGTCAAGTATTGGGAACCTTAACTTCATCAAGGTAACCCGATTAAGTATTGGGAGCCTTAGCTTCATCAAGGTAACCTGGTCAATTATTGAGAGCCTTAGCTTCATCAAGGTAACCCAGAACTAAGTCCCCTCCCAGTCCTCGTCCACCCCTACCCCACCCCCCACCCCCCCTGTAACCCCGGTTTTCAGTAGCTGGGAAATCCCGGGAGTTGGAAGCGAAACCCTAATCCGATCCAGGATGAGTTCAGTGAGAAAAGCCTAGGAACCCTAAATCCGGCTTTCCTTCGGTTTCATAATAAAAGAAATTTATAAAGTAAATGAAGTAAAATTATTGTTTTAAAGTACATTTCAAACCTTTGAAAGTTTTAAATTCGGGAAATTTTCAATTCCGAGCCCTTCCCGAGCTCAATTACGGAAAAGCGTGCCCGGACCATAGATTCAAAAATATCCGGAATATTCATTAGAACCGTAATTTTATAAGGATTCCAAAAATATCAATTTCGTAATTTTCCGAGCTATAAAATTACAGTTTATAGCTTTTCCCGTGTTTTCGTAACAACCGGTAAAGTAGATGTCTTGTCTACTATTCACAAGTACAACCTACACTACACATTACCCATACCCTATTCTTACATCCTTACAACTACTCATTTCAATTTCTTTTCCAAGAAATTTTGTCTCTTAAATAATTATCACATTTATTACATTTTAATTTACTAGATTACAAAAATCAAATTTTAAAACACACACACACAAAGTGTGGCCGGCGCCCCCCAACCCCCCCCCCCCCAAGCGTGCCCCGGACCACGGATTCAGAAAAATATTCCGGAATATTCATTAGAACCGTAATTTTATAATGATCCAAAATATCAATTTCGTAATTTTTCGAGCTATAAAAATTACAGTTATAGCTTTTTCCGTGTTTTCGGAACAACCGTAAAGTAAATGTCTTGTCTACTATTCATAAGTACAATCTACACTACACACTACCCATACCCTATTCTTACATCCTTACAACTACTCATTTCAATTTTTTTTCCAAGAAATTTTGTCTCTTAAATAATTATCACATTTATTACATTTTAATTTACAAGATTACAAAAATCAAATTTTAAAACACACACACACACACACACACACACAAAGTGTGGCCAGCGCCCCAAAACACCCCCCCCCCCCCCAACGTGCCCGGACCACGGATTCAGAAAAATATTTCGGAATATTCATTAGAACTGTAATTTTATAAGGATTCCAAAAATATCAATTTCGTAATTTTTCGAGCTATAAAAATTACAGTTATAGCTTTTCCCCGTTTTCGGAACAACCGGTAAAGTAGATGTCTTGTCTACTATTCACAAGTACAACCTACACTACACACTACCCATACCCTATTCTTACATCCTTACAACAACTCATTTCAATTTTCTTTTTCAAGAAATTTTGTCTCTTAAATAATAATCACATTTATTACATTTTAATTTACTAGATTACAAAAATCAAATTTTAAAACACACACACACAAAGTGTGGCCGGCGCCCCCCAACGACCCCCCCTCCAAGCGTGCCCCGGACCATGGATTCAGAAAAATATTTCGGAATATCATTAGAACCGTAATTTTATAAGGATTCCAAAAATATCAATTTCGTAATTTTCCGAGCTATAAAAATTACAGTTATAGCTTTTCCCGTGTTTTCGAACAACCGGTAAAGTAGATGTCTTGTCTACTATTCACAAGTACAACCTACACTACACATTACCCATACCCTATTCTTACATCCTTACAACTACATTTCAATTTTCTTTTCCAAGAAATTTTGTCTCTTAAATAATTACACATTTTATACATTTATTTACTAATTACAAAAATCAAATTTTAAAACACACACACACAAAGTGTGGCCGGCGCCCCCCAACTACCCCCCCCCTCTTTTGTTCCCTCTTAATCTAATTATTTACTACACTTTATTTATCTAAATCCTAAATTCAATTTATATATATAAACTATTTTTCCTCTCTCTCTCTTCATTTCTTCTTGTTTTAACACTTTTACAAAGAGTAAAAACTCTCTCTTTTAACCGCTTTGTGCCGTGACCTTGGCCCCCTCCCCTCTCACAACTTCAACTTGTTTTCTTCTCTTTTCCTTCAAGACTCCTTGGTATGTTGATTTTAGACCTTGTTCTTCCTAGATCTGTAATGGCAATACTATATCTTGTGTGTTTTCTCATTTAACCCCCATGATGCTCTTGCTAGGGACATGAAAACACATGAACAAGAATATCAAGCCATCACAAGACATGGATCTAATGTTTAGATGGGTTTATGTTAAGATCTCATCTTGTTCATGCATGTAAAGAAAGATCTTGCATATAATTGTTGTTCATGTCATGAGATCCATGATTCATGCATTATATTTAGTAGATCTAAAGTTTAGACATCCACAACTTCATGTACATGTATGATCATAGAGTTATTTTTATTTCCATGCATTGATGATCATAAAAGTGTAGTCTTGATCATGTATAGAGGTTTAGATAGTGGATCTTTGCATATAGGAAGCAAGAACATTGAAAAAGGAAGGACTTTGTCAAATAGAAATGTTGAAAATTCGGATGAAATGGAAACCCTACTTTAAAGACCACCAAAATCACTTTTGAACTCATATTTCATATGAAAAATGAAGGGTATGTGTAGTAGATATCTTGAAAGAATAATTTTCATAAGTTTAGATGAGTTTAGGCATGATAGGAATGTAAAACAAGTGGTGGAGTTGGAATGAAAAATATTGGTATGTTGATCAATAGTTAAAATTCGTAACTTAGGTTCATGCCTACAAGAACACTTGGTTTTTAAGTCTAAATTGGATGTTTTATAAGCTAAATGAAGTCCTTAGATAATATATATATTGGAGCTCTCAATTTTTAATGCATTAGACAAGTTTTTCCTTAAGAAAAATGCAAGAAAATGAAATTTGGAAAATTCGGATTTTTACAAAAAGCTTGTTTAAAGACATGTTTACTAAATGAAAAATGGGAATTTTTATACTTGAATGAAGGCCATGATTAATATAGACTTTGAGAACTTAATTTTAGTTAGATAACAAGTGGATTACAAGATTAAAAGCCAAAGAAACCCTAAAGAGTGTAAAGTGGAAGAATAGCTATTTAGAAATAACCTTTATGGAATTTTCTAACACTTAGGATTCATAAGAGTTTATTATCTCAAAATCATCATGACCATGCATATATTGAGTCCATTACATGCCATTCATGTTAGTAATTCATTCCTATACCATTCATGCATGAATCATCAACTAGGAACATTTCTTATCAAAAGCAAAACAAATTATTGGAATTGGAGAAAGTGTGGAACAGATCTGATCCTACTGTTCTGTGACCTTAATATTTTCAAAACTTGAATTTAATATTAGAAATAGATAGATCTTTCGAAGTAGATAGAGATCGATATAAAATTTGGGAAATTCCGAGTTGAAATGATTAAGTTATGGCCATTTTAAATCGGAACTTCCGCAAATAGCGAGAAATCCGAATTCATCTAGTTTAGATGTATAGTTTGATTTGGTTACATAATGAGAATCTCATTAGGATTATTCTTGCTTGGTAGGTGATCCCGAGCAGGACGACACCCTACCTCCCGACTACTACTATTAGAAAGACCGGCGTCCAATGGCCGAGTGAGTTTTACTTCCACTCTCAATTAATGAATGTGATTGTAATGTAGTGGCACTAGTGGTATAGGCAAAGATAAAAAGAAATTGTATATGCATGATGGGGTATATGGGAATTATATATGTTGTCTACTATTGATATGTGAAATGGAACTTAAGGAATATCGAAACCGGGCGTTAAGCTATTGACTGATTAGCTAGTATCTTATGATGAATGTCTGCGAATACTTGTTGGTCACCTAAAAGAATTGAGCTAATGTATATTCGACTTCAGTTGTAAATTGGATTCATTCATATCACGATGGGGTTGGAGCATTAGCATTGGTTGGTTTTTTGTGACCCATAAAACGAATATGTTGGTTAATCGTGATCCATAAAACGAATTTGTTGGTTAATCGTGATCCATAAAACGAAATATTGTTAGTTGACCATGAGCTTAAACGGCATCGTACCGCATGATTCGTTAATCTACTAACCCGGGATGGAGGGCGCAAGTCCATCCACATATGATTTTCGGTTGGTCACATGTTTGTTGATCACATCTGTTTGATGCATACACTTGCTTGAATAATCACTTGCTTGAATGATTTGTATTTAATTGTGATTATGGAAGTTATTACTTACTAAGCTAGTTAGCTTACGCCCCCATAGTTTTTATCTATTGCAGCACGAGTTTATATGGCTTAGGCCGAGGTAAGCCACAACACAGGTACCGGAGATAGGAGTTTCCCCTAGAAGTTTAATCCATTCTTTTTGTATAGACTTCCGTTGGAAACTAAGGACTCTGGATGACTGTAATGGACTTGTTATTATTTTGCGGGGGAATGCCCCTTAGATTTTGTAAACGATAATTATGCGTTTTGATTTATTATCTATGGCTAATGAATGCCACATTAAACTGTTTAACTCCATTTGTTGAAGTATTCTATTGTCGTAAAGGAACGCTTTACATCTACTTAAGACTCCCGAAGGGCTCGGGTAGGGAACTCGAGAGTCTTATTTAGTATGTGGCGGGCTGTTACGTTTAGGATACCCTACGGGGCGTGACAGTTTAAGTTGGTATTAGAGCAGGAAGAGTGGACAGTTTATATTCGACCTGAGCTATATATCTAAACTAGATGAAAACATAAAGGAACATAATAGAAACATAAATGATCATGGAGGAATTTTGATTATGAACAAAAAAAAGCATGAACCTAATGTTGCTTTCTTAACCTTCATGGTTTTTGAAAACACACACTAAGCTCATAATAAGTAAATGAACATGAAGAAATCTTGAGAAATTTCTTACCTAAAGAAGCTAAACTTAAGAGACTTTCTTGAAGAACTCTTGAGAGGATTTGGAGAGAAATTTTAGTATAGTAACTTTAGAGATGAAGAAGTGTGAAAGAAGTGAAGGTATGAAGGGGTATTTATAGGAAAATGTGGGAGTTAAATTGTGTTAATTAAATAATTGAAAATCAAAAAATTGGGCATGGGAGAGAGAGGCCGGCGCCATTTCTTGCATGGGGAGGAGAGAAAATAATTTTTTTTGTCTTTTGATTAATTAAAGTAAGAAATGAAAGATGTGAAGTTGTATTGGAAATGAAAAATGTAAGAAATAGGTGTATGGTTTGTAAGAGTAGGTTGTAAGAAAAAGTAGAGATAGATGAATAGTGTAGAATAGTAGAAAATAGTGTAATGTAAAAGTAGACATGACAATTTAATACCGGTAGTAAGAAAATACGAGTATAAAGGCGATATCTGATATTTTTTTGTTATCGAAAAATTACGAAATTGATATTTTTGGAAATCTTATATTTTTACGAGTCTAACGGTATTCGGAATATTTTTCCTATTCCGGGCTTTCGGACACATTTTTCAAGAACTATGTCCGTTCGGTTCAACGGACATCCGAATTTCGCGAAACTGAAACTTTTATAAAACCTATGGTTATTACGAACTATTCGAGCTAATTTTTCCAACTCGTTTTCTATGACTTGAGAAAACGGCAATGCCGGAGTTAAACGGTTACGGTAAACTAGGTTTTGTTTGACCTAAGGATCCGTTTGACTTCCGTTAGGGTTTAGGTCTTTATTTGTGATCGAAAATTTCGAGGATTTACAATTTCGTACATAATGAGAATCTCATTAGGATTATTCTTGCTTGGTAGGTGATCCCGAGCAGGACGACACCCTACCTCCCGACTACTACTATTAGAAAGACCGCGTCCAATGGCCGAGTGAGTTTTACTTCCACTCTCAATTAATGAATGTGATTGTAATGTAGTGGCACTAGTGGTATAGGCAAAGATAAAAAGAAATTGTATATGCATGATGGGGTATATGGGAATTATATATGTTGTTTCTACTGTTATGTGAAATGGAACTTAAGGAATATCGAAACCAGGCGTAAGCTATTGACTGATTAGCTAGTATCTTATGATGAATGTCTGCGAATACTTGTTGGTCACCTAAAAGAATTGAGCTAATGTATATTCGACTTCAATGTAAATTGGATTCATTCATATCACGATGGGGTTGGAGCATTCGCATTGGTTGGTTTTTTGTGACCATAAAATGAATATGTTGGTTAATCGTGATCCATAAAACGAATTTGTTGGTTAATCGTGATCCATAAAACGAAATATTGTTAGTTGACCATGAGCTTAAACGGCGTCGTACCGCAGGATTCGTTAATCTGCTAACCCGGGATGGAGGGCGCAAGTCCATCCACATATGATTTCCGGTTGGTCATATGTTTGTTGATCACATCTTTTGATGCATACACTTGCTTGAATAATCACTTGCTTGAATGATTTATTTAATTGTGATTATGGAAGTTATTACTCACTAAGCTAGTTAGCTTACGCCCCCATAGTTTTTATCTATTGCAGCACGAGTTTATATGGCTTAGGCCGAGGCAAGCCACAGCACAGGTACCGGAGATAGGAGTTTCCCTAGAAGTTTAATCCATTCTTTTTATAGACTTCCGTTGGAAACTAAGGACTCTGGATGACTGTAATGGACTTGTTATTATTTTGCGGGGAATGCCCCTTAGATTTTGTAAACTATAATTATGCGTTTTGATTTATTATCTATGGCTAATGAATGCCACATTAAACTGTTTAACTCCATTTGTTGAAGTATTCTATTGTCGTAAAGGAACCTTTACATCTACTTAAGACTCCCGAAGGGCTCGGGTAGGGAACTCGAGAGTCTTATTTAGTATGTGGCGGGCTGTTACGTTTAGGATACCCTACGGGGCGTGACAGTTTAAGTTGGTATCAGAGCACTAGGTTATAAAGCAAGACAATAGGATTAAAAGAAACCGGACTTAGAAATCTAACTAATAGGTTAAATGGAGTTAAAAAGTTTTCTTGCTAAGTCTGATTAGGAGTATTGTATTATGTAGGTCTCCTTGGGTGAGACCAGGGAGCGGGCCAGGAACTTTACAAAGAGAAACGATGAGACGATGGTGGAATATAGGTTGAGGTTAAGAGAGTTGTGTGAAGATTTTGCCTTAGCCAGACATCCCCGGACTATAGGGGAAATGTACAAATTGTGGAAGGATGGATTGAGATATACCAGATGGGCTGCGGTAGTGGATCGATTGAGGTATGATCCCATGGGAAGGAGGAGCTGGACAAAATTGGAGACAATTTATACTCTAGAGAGGATCATGGTTGATTATGGGCGTGAGCCCATGACTAGAGAAGCTACATTTATTTTGAAGGGTGGAGGAAACCGAACCCCTCCAGATTTTAGAGTATGGATCCCATAGGGCCTTTATATGTGTATGCCCATGATAATTTGTATGATCACCCTGACTGGAATTTAGCAGATGCATGGAATCATATCACTTGGCATGCGATTTACTTAGATATTCCCCCACCCCGAGTGATAGCTCCACCTCCAGCTATTGATATAGGCATGCAATTGAATGGGGCGCCTGTGATTGGAGAGGATGAAGAAGAAGAAGAAGAGAAGAGGACCCTGAGGAGGATCCTAACTGGGAAGAAAATGTAGTTCCTAGAACCCTACCCCACCTGCCGAGCCGGAAGCTGAAGTGAATCCGGAACCCAACCCGATTGTATGGGATTTTAATCGGGAGCTGGAGATACCTGATAGTGGTAGGGTGGAACCCGAGTTTGACCCCTTGATGTGGAGATGTTTATGTAGAAGGTGAAAATCCCCCTGTACTTGATATGGTAGTAGCTGAGCCTGTAGCCCCCGAGCCTATGGAGATAGAAGGCATGGGTGGAGAGCCAGTGAGAGAGAATGAGATAATAGAGACTCAGGTGAGTGAGCCGGAAGTTAGAGGTGAAGAACGATGTAGCCCGAGGGAAGGGCAAGGTACTGAGGAAGAGGAGGAAAGTGAAGACCCGGAACCCTTAGTCCGACCTACTAGGAAACGGAGGATGACTACGAGGGAATACCTTAGTTTGTTCATCCGACGGGACGATGGTGGTTCTACCAGCAGGAGACGACCTCCTAGCCGACCCCGATGACTCTAGTGATGAGTAGAGACCGGGATGTAGCTAACCCATGAAGTCCAAGAGGAGTCCTGATTTTCTTATTTTGTAGTAGGCAATGCGGGATGCCAATTTGCCTTAGGATTTCAGGATAGTTAGTACTTTATTTGTTTCTTTTCCCTGTATTTGTCATGTTTTCGGAAATAGGAAAATTGTTAGAATCGGAATTGGAACTTAGCTAGCCAAATTTTGGGAACAAAAATCTTGATGTAATATTTATGGCTCGCTTAAAGTAATGAAAAGATCGTGTTTATTTCAAAGGAAAGGAGTTGAGAAAAGCATGCATGATAGTCACAATACAAAGAACATTAACCGCATATAGATTGCATGAGCATTCATTCATTCACATTTTGTTATGAAATGTCAACTTGTTACTCTATGTGTGAATTCTATATTCTCCTTGTGATTATATGAATTTATGAAACTCTGTTTCCTTCTAAATTCTGAATTTTCGCAATTTTCAAAACCTTGTTAATAAACCTAGTCCTTTTTGGAATCTGAAACCTCCTAAGAATACTAAAAATTCATTAAATAATGTGTAAACAGATGGAACCGACGAATTCGGAATCGGGAACAAGGGTCTAACTCGAACGAAGACGATCAGCCGCTATGCCACCACCTAACCCCCAAGGGGCTGCACCCCAAAATCAATAGGGTGATGTGCTAAATGCAATTGGACAATTGGCCAATCTTCTGAACACCTTCATTCAAAATCAGAACCCGGTTCAGAACCCACACCCTGGGCAAAGTGCTCGGGATTTGGCCCACATCCCCCACCCGCAGATCATCGGGAAATGACTGCAGAGGCACCGGCTCCACAAGAGGAGCATTCCTATAATGTGCCACCGCCACCACCCCCGCCATACAGGAGACCCCACTGATGCTCCTTACCGGACTTTATTAAGAGCAACCGGTATTTTGACGGGGCATTCGGCAAACCGGATGAAGCTGAGGACTGGTTGGCTCAAGTTGAGCGTTTTTTTGCCACATACTAGATTCCACCTTATCTGCAGTTGGAATATAGAAAATATATGCTGAGGTATAATGCACGGGTCTGGTGGGACTCCAAGAGAAGGAACTTGACTTCCCCGGCCACTTGGGAAACCTTTTGCTAGGAATTTCTGAGCAATTATTTTCCCTCCAGCTTGAGGGTGAAATATAGTGCTGATTTCCTCCATGTAAAGCAAAAGGGGAGGACAGTAGAGCAATATGAAACCGAGTTCGTTCACTTGCTACAGTATGCCCCTGAGTCTTTCAGGGATAGTGAAGAATTAAAGAAGCAGTATTTCTGGGAGGCTTAGATGAGGATCTGCGGATCAAGTTGGAAGAGTTTGGAGTCAGGACATATCCTGAAATGGTAGAGAAGGCCCGGATGATTGAAGGGGCCAGAAAAAGAAAGTACCAAGAGCCAGAAAAGAGGATATTTGGAAAGAGGCCATTCGAAGCCTTGAGTTCAGGATTCAAAGGAAAGAGGTACAGATCGTACCAAGGATTCAAGGAGGAGACTAGTGGCAAGCCGACCCAGTTCAAGGCCAACGTCACATGTTGGAAGTGTAAGGGAGCACACGCTCCTAGGTACTACCAGTTGTTGAAAAACAAATGCTATTTTTGTGGCGATGCTGGCCATATGGTCTACACGTGCCCAAAGAAGCTGGTAGTGACTTGCTTTATTTGCAAGGAGAAGGGACATCTAGCCTCCGAATGTTCCCAGCGGAAAAGCGTGGCCGCTCGACCCTATGGAACTCCAAGTAATACCGACCCTATGGAACTCCAAGTAGTACCAACCCTATGAGGTCGGGTAATAAAAGTGGGAGCCGAGCAGCTTCAGCAATGCATGGGATGAGGTTATATAACTTCGAAGGCCAGTGGATGGTTGAGGAAGAGGAGGAGGAGGATGTAGAATTGGCAGCTTTGATCAAAGCGAAGGCGCTGATAGCGGCCTGGTGACAGGTTAGTAACAGAAACCCTCTCTAGCTGAAATTTAAGTAGCAAATTTAAATTTTTGCCTGAATGAAATTGAATATGATATAGGAAAGCTGGAAGTAGGAACCCTGTGTAGATAACCGTAAGGATGTTGTAGGGATCAATTGTTATGGATATTTGTTGACCTCAGGACACATACGGGTGAATGGCGTGGAAGCTTACGTTTTATTTGACACGGGAGCGACTCATTCGTTCGTCACCAATAGTTTGGCTTACCAATTGGGATTACCTATAGCCACAACTACGGTTAGTTTACGGATTAAGACCCCCACAGGAAGTGTTGTATCAACCCGACAATTGGTGAAGGATTGTCCGTTGGAAGTTCATGGACACAACTCCAAAAGTGATTTGATAATGTTGGAGATGAATAAATACGAAGTTATCCTCGAATGAGTTGGCTAAGCAAGGTAAAAGCGATAGTGGATTGCTAAAAGAAAACAGTGAGTTTCTATGATCAATTGGGAGAAAAAGTAGAATTTGTGGGAGAAACCCTAGTTCCGAGAAGGTTTGGGGTAAACTCGTTTGAGCTAATGATGGAGGATGAAGAGATAATACCGATTGAAGGTGTCTTAGATGAAGAGGGAACCCGTGAGAAAAAGGATATACCGGTAGTGAATGAGTATTTGGATGTGTTTCTTGAGATCCTACCGGGATTACCACCAAAAAGAGAAATTGATTTTGAGATCGTTTTGGCTCCAAACACCAAACCGATATCCAAAGCATCATACCGGATGGCACCGGCCGAGTTGAAGGAGCTAAAGACACAGTTGCAAGAACTTCTGGATCAAAAGTTTATAAGACCGAGTGTATCACCATGGGGCGCACCCATTTTGTTTGTAAAGAAGAAGGATGGATCGATGAGATTGTGTATCGACTATCAGGAGTTGAATAAAGTGACTGTCAAGAATTGGTATCCCTTACCAAGAATTGATGATTTGTTTGATCAATTGCAAGGGGCTTGTGTGTTCTCATGCATTGATTTGCGTTCGGGATATCATCAATTGAGGATTAAGCCTGAGGATGTACCCAAGACAGCTTTTCGTACTCGTTATGGACACTACGAGTTCCTGGTAATGTCATTTGGACTGACTAATGCACCAGCTGCATTTATGGATCTGATGAACAGAGTCTATAAGCCACTTTTGGATAAATGTGTGATAGTCTTCATAGACGACATACTCATATATTCGAAGACCAGGGAACAACACGAGGAACATCTTCGTTTAGCATTGCAAACCTTACGGGATAATAAGCTGTACGCCAAGCTGTCCAAGTGTGACTTTTGGTTAGACAGGATATCATTTCTTGGACACGTAGTAACCGGTGATGGGATATCAGTTGACCCCGAAAAGATCAAGGCTGTAGTGGATTGGAAACCACCGCAAACAGTTACCGAAGTAAGGAGTTTCTTGGGATTAGCTGGCTACTATCGCAAGTTTGTGAAGGATTTCTCTAAGATAGCCAAGCCACTGACTCAATTAACTCAAAAGAATGAGAAATTCGTTTGGACGGACAAGAGGGAACAGAACTTTCAGGAATTGAAGCGACGATTGGTTTCGGCACCGATTCTAGTTTTACCAGACCCAGAAAAGCCCTACACGGTACATAGTGACGCCTCAAGGAATGGCCTTGGATGCGTCCTGATGCAAGAGGGGAAGGTTATTGCATATGCTTCTCGGCAATTGAGACCGCATGAACAGAATTACCCTACGCATGATTTGGAGCTAGCTGCCGTTGTCTTCGCTTTGAAGTTATGGAGACATTATTTATGGACAAAGGTGTGAGATATATACAGATCATAAGAGTCTTAAATACCTGTTCACACAGAAGGAGCTAAACATGAGACAAAGGAGGTGGCTAGAATTAATAAAGGATTATGATCTGGGAATAAATTACTGTCCAGGGAAAGTGAATGCAGTCGCGGATGCCCTAAGTCGGAAAAATCACGGAAGTAGCCGCCTTGATCACAAGTCAAAAAGATTTGATTAAGGAATTTGAGAAGCTAAGGATTGAATTCATAGACCAAAGCGCTGAGTTGGAGATATCCAATCTGGTACTGGAACCGACCCTCATAGAGAGGATCAAAGAAGCCTAAAGGTATGACGAGGTGATACAAAAGATAAAAAGGGAAGTCCAGGTAGGAAAGTACCTTGACTTTGCCATAGATGATGAGGACGTGGTCATAATGAAGGGAAGACTGTTCGTGCCAGAGGATGAGGAGTTAAGGAAGGAAATAATGAGTGAGGCCTATAACTTCGGATATACCATGCATCTGGGAGGCACCAAAATGTATCAAGATTTGAAAAGCCGCTATTGGTGGAATGGCATGAAGCGAGATGTGGCAGGCTATGTGATGAAGTGTCCAGTATGCCAACAGGTGAAAGTAGAGCACCAGAGACCGGGCGGATTACTAAAGCCCCTACCCATTCTGGAATGGAAGTGAGATCAGATATCTATGGATTTTGTGTGTGGTTTTCCCAAGACTCCATCTGGTTGTGATGCAATATGGGTGATAGTGGACCGATTGACGAAGTCGGCGCATTTCTTACCCATAAATATGACCTACTCAATGGAAAGATTAGCCAAGATCTATATCAGAGAGATCGTAAGATTACATGGCATACCTGCAGGGATTATCTCCGATTGAGACTTGAGATTCGTGTCCAAGTTTTGGGCAAGCTTGCAAAAGAGCTTGGGCACCAAATTACACTTTAGCACGGCTTATCACCCTCAGATCGATGGATAGTCTGAGCGGACGATCCAAACCCTAGAAGACATGCTGAGAGCGTGTGCCTTGGAATTCAAAGGGAATTGGGATAGTCATGTACACCTAATCGAGTTTACCTACAATAACAGCTATCACTCCACCATCCAGGTGCCACCGTATGAAGCTTTGTATGGACGGCGTTGTAGATCCCCTTTGTTTTGGGATGAAGTGGAAAAGGTAGCAATTGGGCCGGAATTGGTGCAAGAAGTCGCGGATAAAGTGAGGTTGATTCGGTGGAAAATGAAAGAAGCTCAGTCGAATATAAACTGTCACGCCCCGTAGGGTATCCTAACGTAACAGGGATCCCAGCGTGGATAACAGGGATCCCAGCGTGGAGCAGGAAGAGTGGACTGACGCATAAGGCGGAACCACTATAAATATTTCCTGATCTTCTTAGCTCTTCTCTATTATATTTCAGCAATTGATTTTATAGCAGTTTAATTGTTCATATTGTTCTCTTAACTTAAAATCAAAGGGGGTTTTTTTTAAAGGAAAAAATTTTAATTTTTCTGAAATAATCAATTCAACCCCTTTCTTATTCTTGATATTTTCGGGACCAACAATTGGTATCAGAGGGGGGTCTTTTATTGATTTGAGTGATCCTATCAAAATGGCTGAGAACAAGTAGCAATTAATCGTGCTCCTTTCTTTGATGCACAAACTTTTCTATTGGAAAATGCATATGGAAACTTACATCAAGGCTAACGATTATGACTCTTGGCAGGTAATTTCTATTGGAGACATGTGATTACCTTGAATGGGAACTCAGTGCTGACAGATAATGAAAAGAAGATAATTGAGAAAAACAACAGAGCCAAGAATTTGCTGCTAACTACCATTGCTGCTTCAGAATTTTACCTGATTTCTTCATGTAGTACAGCAAAGGACATTTGGGAGAGGCTAAGTGTAACTTATGAAGGAACAAATACAATTACAGAAACTAAAATAAATGCTTTGCTTGAAAAGTATGAACTGTTTAAATTTAAATCTGATGAGTCTGTTAAAGATGCTTTCAACAGGTTCACAGCTATAACGAATAAGCTTGCATCACTTGGCAAAGTGATTGGTGATCCAGATCTAGTAAGGAAAATGTTGAGAATCTTGCCACCATTGTGGGATGCAAAGAAAACTGCTATTGAAGAAGCACAAGATCTCAACTAGCTATCTCTTAGTCAATTAAGAGAAAAATTGTTAGCTTATGAATCTCACAAGAAGTCCACTCAAGGAGAAGAAAGTAGCTCCAGAGGGATTGCTTTCAAAGCCAAGGAAGTAAAACGAGCTGATTCAGATGATAATGAAGATGAAGAAGATGACATCAATCTTCTAGCTAAAAAGCTCAATCGGTCTTCAAGAAGCAAAGATGTAAGAAATTTAGTGTCTTTAAAAGAACCACTGAATATGATAAAAATGATGCAGGAAAGGCATATAAAGAAAAAGGAAAGAAGAAGGAAAAGAAGGAAATCCATTGTTATGAACGCAAGAAACCGGGACACATAAAGTATGAATGTCCTACCTTGATCAAGAAAATGGTCGAATATAAACACGATTGATGATGTAGCATGCTATAGATACTGCTTCTGCCCAAAAATACTCAGCAATACCACTTTCATTTACATAGATCTTGCCATTCTTGTATAGTTCTATTTTTGCGTTTCTACCACTCCATTTTGTTGAGGTGTATATGGAGCTGAGAAATTATGAGATATACCTTGTTCTTCACAAAAATTCAAAAACTTTGAATTTTGAAATTCAGATCCATGATCAGTTCTAAGACTAATTATGGAAAAATCCCTTTTCATTTTGAATTTGTTTTGCAAATTTTTGAAAAGAATCAAAAGTATTTCTCTATGTTGCAAAAACATAACCCAAGTATATCTTGAATACATCATCAACAATCAAAGACCATATTTACTTCCACCCATGCTTAAATACTCTTGTAGGTCCAAATAAATCAAGATGCAATAATTCAAGAGGACGTTTTGTTGAAATCTCATTTTTACCTTTGTGAGAAACAGACACCATCTTATTATTTAAACAAGTATCACACTTCACATCATGTTTGATATTAATTTTAGGTAAACCTCTTATTATATTGTTTTTAGATAATTTTTCTAATTGATTGAAATTCACATGTCCTAATCGTTTATGCCAAGCGAAAATTTATCATCATTGATAGTAAACAACAAGCATCTTCAACTTCATTAGGTTTTATCAGATATATATTTTCTGTCTAGAACCTTCAAACAATTTCATACCTTTTTCATCAAAGGCAAAACATTTATCCTTTTTAAAAATCATTTTATAACCTTTGTCACATAATTGACTAATGCTTAGGAGATTATGTTTCAAACCTTTTACAAGATAAACATTTTATATTATGTAAGGAGATATACCAATGCTTCCTGTTGCAATAATTTTACCTCTACTGTCATCTCCAAATTTCACATATCCTTTTTCTTCATATGTCTGGAACATCCACTATCTAGGTACCACGTTCCTCTTATTTTAGCTTCATGTTCCTGCAAAATTCAATAGGATTATACCTTTTTAGGAACCCAAACTAGTTTAGGTCCTTTATAAGACAAGCTCGTTTGGTATCTTTGTATGGCTTGATCATTACTGAGCTTGTTTCTTTTATAATAACAATATTTCTCAATATGTCCATGTTTATTACAAAAGAAACATGCATATGACAAGTTATCATTATTCCTGTTGTTTACCTGTTTCTCATTTAGATAACTTCTGGAATACTTTCTGGTATTGTTTTCATATGTAGCATACTTTCTAGAATACCTTCTGGTATTATTTTGATGATATCTGAAGGAAGGATAACTTTTGGAATACCTTCTGGTATTGTTTTCATATGTAGGATACCTTCTGTAATACTTTCTGGTACTCCCTATTACTTGTATTTCAACTTTTCTTTCTACGTTATTTACTTTGAAATTATTTCTTTTCGCAATTTGTTTATCATCTATAACATTTTTAGCTTTCACAAATGTCATATTCTTAGATGCATTTGATGTAGATCCATGCTCATAACCTAAGCCATGCTTCTCACAAGATAACCTTTGTGAAGAAATCAACATTGTTAATTTTTTATCACTTTCATTAAACTTATTAAATTTACTCTTTATTGAATCTGATAACTCATTAATTTTATATTTAGCATGCTAGTTTCTTCTTTTAATAAATCATTATCTTTTCTTAATCTTTCATTATAAACATGCAATTTCCAACGTCATGCTTTAGAAGATTATTTTCATCAGCAAGCAATGAATTTGTTTGTTTCAAGCATCCTTTTCATTTCTTAGACAATTAATTTCATTTTCGTACTTAATTAATTTTGAATCAGCCTTTTTAAGAGCTTTTAACAACTTTTTCATTTCAAGAAGCATGTCATCTTCAGTTATTTCACTATCAGATTCAGATTCAGATTCAGATTGTACCTCAGAAGTAGCCATTAAACAAAAGATTTACTTCTTCATCCTCATATGTATCTTCTGGATTACTCTTTGTATCTTCTAAATCACTCCATGTTGCTAACATCGCTTGACTCTTCTTTTTGTATTTCTCCATTTTCTTGATCAAGGTAGGACATTCATACTTTATGTGTCCCGGTTTCTTGCGTTCATAACAATGGATTTCCTTCTTTTCCTTCTTCTTTTTTTTTTTATATGCCTTTCCTGCATCATTTTTATCTATTCAGTGGTTCTTTTAAAGACACTAAATTTCTTACATCTTTGCTTCTTGAAGACCGATTGAGCTTTTTAGCTAGAAGATTGATGTCATCTTCTTCATCTTCATTATCATCTGAATCAGCTCGTTTTACTTCCTTGGCTTTGAAAGCAATCCCTCTGGAGCTACTTTCTTCTCCTTGAGTGGACTTCTTGTGAGATTCATAAGCTAACAATTTTTCTCTTAATTGACTAAGAGATAGCTAGTTGAGATCTTGTGCTTCTTCAATAGCATTTTCTTTGCATCCCACAATGGTGGCAAGATTCTCAACATTTTCCTTACTAGATCTGGATCACCAATCACTTTGCCAAGTGATGCAAGCTTATTCGTTATAGCTGTGAACCTGTTGAAAGCATCTTTAACAGACTCATCAGATTTAAATTTAAACAGTTCATACTTTTCAAGCAAAGCATTTATTTTAGTTTCTGTAATTGTATTTGTTCCTTCATAAGTTACACTTAGCCTCTCCCAAATGTCCTTTGCTGTACTACATGAAGAAATCAGGTAAAATTCTGAAGCAGCAATGGTAGTTAGCAGCAAATTCTTGGCTCTGTTGTTTTTCTCAATTATCTTCTTTTCATTATCTGTCAGCACTGAGTTCCCATTCAAGGTAATCACATTGTCTCCAATAGAAATTACCTGCCAAGAGTCATAATCGTTAGCCTTGATGTAAGTTTCCATATGCATTTTCCAATAAGAAAAGTTTGTGCCATCAAAGAAAGGAGCACGATTAATTGCTACATTGTTCTCAGCCATTTTGATAGGATCACTCAAATCAATAAAAGACCCCCCTCTGATACCAATTGTTGGTCCCGAAAATAATCAAGAAAGGGGGTTGAATTGATTATTTCAGAAAATTAAAATTTTTTCCTTTAAAAAAAACCCCCTTTGATTTTAAGTTAAGAGAACAATATGAACAATTAAACTGCTATAAAATCAATTGCTGAAATATAAATAGAGAAGAGCTAAGAAGATCAGGCAAATATTTATAGTGGTTCCGCCTTATGCGTCAGTCCACTCTTCCTGCTCCACGCTGGGATCCCTGTTATCCTACGGGTTGTGTTTCACTATATCAAATCAATTCCAATTACAAGCTTGTACAAATCTCTCTGCTCGATTCTCACAGCTGTCTTCTAGCTACTATCGATCTACAGAGTCTAAACTTATAAAAGAACTATCACTCAAGAAGGTAACAAACACGTTCCTTTTATAAAAGCTAAGTAGAAAGATACAATAAAATATATATGCACTAATTCGAATTGTAAGAGAGTAAAGTCGGTTGTTTTTCCTTAAGAAACAAAAATTTTTTTTTGCTCGCTGCGTATATTAATAGTTCTATATCTAATGTTCCTTATCTTTCACGTCCATAAAACTTGTTTGAGAAGATGATATCATATCCCATGAATCTCGGCAAGAATCTGTTTCATCTTATCTATAAAATCCAGCCGCTTCTTCCTCGATAAACAAATCATATGATAAGTGTTGTTGAGATTTTGTTTGTTGCAATTTGTTGAAAATATCTTGTTGGAAGTCCATGATCTCCTCTTTTGATTTGAACAAGATATAGCATAATCTTCTTCTTGATATTCTTCTTATTTATACGTGATCTTCTCTTGTCAACTTCCTTTGAATAAGCTCCAAGATATTTGCTGAATTTTAGTCCCATAAAATCTGGATTATGTTATTTATCCGATAAGGATAATAACAAAATAATATGTATCATATCTTATCTAATAAATCATATCAACCTTATCTTTCAAGATATTTGTATATATCTCAAACAAAACTTGTCTCATTCAATCCTTAATACTCGATCTTTAATTTCTTAAGGCTCTACAAATAACTTTGATATGTAAATAACTTTCAATAAAACTTCGTTAAAAAAAATTCCCATGATATCAAATCCAACTCAAATGAAGCACATCAAGTATATTACCCAAATATACTTGACAAGTGGAGCTGGGTATTAAAAATATCATATTTTTAAAATATAGGTAAATTTGGAAAATTTCGTATTAAACCTAACAATTCTGAAACAACTTCTGACAGACTTATTTTTCATAGCTAAAGGTTCTGAAACATCTTCTGACTAACGTATTTCTTACTTCCGAAAACTTATTTTTTATTTCCTAAGATTCTGAAGAAACTTCTAACTAACATCATCAAAGCTTAAGCATAACTTCTGATTTTCCTTCTAACTTTAATAAAACTTGATCATGCTTTATTTTCATGTAAGATGAAGATTCTGAACTTGCTTCTGTCTATCAAAATGAAGATTCTGGACTATGGAAAATCAAATAATATTTTAAACAATATTAAACATATTCGAAATTAATAAGATAGATATATCAAGTAAACTTCATCTTTTATCATCATCAAAATCATATTGGAATAATTCCAACAATACCCAAGCTTGTTTGGAGAATCAAGTACGAATTCCAAGTTTTGAGGACAAAACTTTCTTTAAGGGGGATAGGTTGTAATCCCCTAAATTTTATGCTACGGTTATGTTCAAACCCTAACCGGAAGTCAACCAGAAACCTTAAGGTCAACAAATACACATCAAACCCTAATAGATTAAATTCGATAATCCTGTGTTCCAAATCCCGAAACAACGAAATTGAGATAGTAGTGGATAATAATTCATAATAATATAAGGATGCATAAAAATATTAGATTCGATAATTTTTTGTGTCTTTAGAATCCGAATGGGATCAGTTTTTGAAAACCGTGCCTCGATATTCCTGACAAAAAAAATATTTCGATAATACCAATAAACTCGTAAAAATAAAAAGATTTCAAAAATATCATTTTTGTAATTTTTCGGTATCTAAAAATATCAGATATAGCTTAATTACGCGTATTTTCATTACTACCTGTATTAATTTGTCTTATCTACTATTCATGATACTATTCTATACTATTTATTACTATTCACCTATCTCAACTTTTCCTACACTTATTTCTACAGTCAACCATACTTATTATCTACTTTTTACTTTTCACATACATCTTCATTCACATTAAACTTTACATCTTATTACTTTTAATTAACAAAAATACAAAACAAAACAAACTCTCTCTCTCATCCCTCATATTCACGCTGGCCCCCTCTCTCTCCCATACACACACACGTTTATTTTTCTTTTTCAATTTATTTAATTCACGCAATTTTCACTCCAAAAATTCTATGAATACCCCCTCTCCCTCCAATTCTTTCACACACTCATTCACCTTACTAAAACTCTCTCAAATTCTCTTCTCAAATACTCTCTATCAAAATCTCTCTTTTCTTTCTTTTACTACCCAAATTTTCCTACACATTTCCTACACACATAAACACTATCCAAGATTTCCTTACACTACCACTTCCATATTTTCCTTATAGGTAAACATTCTTATCTTTTCTACCATTTATTTCCCATGTCATGTAACTTAGCATGACTATGGTAGTGTTTCTCAAAGGCTCATATGAGTTGTAGAAGCACCAACATGTTCATACTTTGTTCTTGCATATGCTAGGAATACCTATTTTATTATGTTGCCATTATGATCTTATTATTGTTATTATCATGCTTCTAACCTAACTTCACATATATGTTACTATATATTATATATATATATTAGAGCCTAAATGCTCATGAACTCACTAACAAGCTTATTACTATATTTGCTCTTATTATTGCTTTTTCTTTTTCTCTTTTTCTTTTTTTTTAGGGGGGATGTCACGCCCCGTAGGGTATCCTAAACGTAACAGCCCGCCACATACTAAATAAGACTCTCGAGTTCCCTACCCGAGCCCTTCGAGAGTCTTAAGTAGATATAAAGCATTCCTTTACGACAATAGAATACTTCAACAAATGGAGTTAAACAGTTTAATGTGGCATTCATTAGCCATAGATAATAAATCAAAACGCATAATTATCGTTTACAAAATCTAAGGGGCATTCCCCCGCAAAATAATAACAAGTCCATTACAGTCATCCAGAGTCCTTAGTTTCCAACGGAAGTCTATACAAAAAGAATGGATTAAACTTCTAGGGGAAACTCCTATCTCCGGTACCTGTGCTGTGGCTTGCCTCGGCCTAAGCCATATAAACTCGTGCTGCAATAGATAAAAACTATGGGGGCGTAAGCTAACTAGCTTAGTGAGTAATAACTTCCATAATCACAATTAAATACAAATCATTCAAGCAAGTGATTATTCAAGCAAGTGTATGCATCAAACAGATGTGATCAATAAACATATGACCAACCGGAAATCATATGTGGATGGACTTGCGCCCTCCATCCCGGGATAACAGATTAAGAATCATGCGGTACGACGCCGTTTAAGCTCACGGTCAACTAACAATATTTCGTTTTATGGATCACGATTAACCAACAAATTCGTTTTATGGATCACGATTAACCAACATATTCGTTTTATGGGTCACGAAAAACCAACCAATGCGAATGCTAACCCCATCGTGATATGAATGAATCCAATTTACAATGAAGTCGAATATATATTAGCTCAATTCTTTTAGGTGACCAACAAGTATTCGCAGACATTCATCATAAGATACTAGCTAATCAGTCAATAGCTTAACACCCGGTTTTCGATATTCCTTAAGTTCCATTTCACATATCAACAGTAGACAACATATATAATTCCCATATACCCATCATGCATATCAATTCTTTTTATCTTTGCCTATACCACTAGTGCCACTACATTACAATCACATTCATTAATTGAGAGTGGAAGTAAAACTCACTCGGCCATTGGACGCCGTCTTTCTAATAGTAGTAGTCGGGAGGTAGGGTGTCGTCCTGCTCGGATCACCTACCAAGCAAGAATAATCCTAATGAGATTCTCATTATGTAACACAAATCAAACTATACATCTAAACTAGATGAATTCGGATTTCTCGCTATTTGCGGAAGTTCCGATTTAAATGGCCATAACTTAATCATTTCAACTCGGAATTTCGCAAATTTTATATCGATCTCTATCTACTTCGAAAGATCTATCTATTTCTAATATTAAATTCAAGTTTTGAAAATATTAAGGTCACAGAATAGTAGGATCAGATCTGTTCCACACTTTCTCCAATTCCAATAATTTGTTTTGCTTTTGATAAGAAATGTTCCTAGTTGATGATTCATGCATGAATGGTATAGGAATGAATTACTAACATGAATGGCATGTAATGGACTCAATATATGCATGGTCATGATGATTTTGAGATAATAAACTCTTATGAACTCCTAAGTGTTAGAAAATTCCATAAAGGTTATTTCTAAATAGCTATTCTTCCACTTTACACTCCTTAGGGTTTCTTTGGCTTTTAATCTTGTAATCCACTTGTTATCTAACTAAAATTAAGTTCTCAAAGTCTATATTAATCATGGCCTTCATTCAAGTATAAAAATTCCCATTTTTCATTTAGTAAACATGTCTTTAAACAAGCTTTTTGTAAAAATCCGAATTTTCCAAATTTCATTTTCTTGCATTTTTCTTAAGGAAAAACTTGTCTAATGCATTAAAAATTGAAGCTCCAATATATATATTATCTAAGGACTTCATTTAGCTTATAAAACATCTAATTTAGACTTAAAAACCAAGTGTTCTTGTAGGCATGAACCTAAGTTACGAATTTTAACTATTGATCAACATACCAATATTTTTCATTCCAACTCCACCACTTGTTTTACATTCCTATCATGCCTAAACTCATCTAAACTTATGAAAATTATTCTTTCAAGATATCTACTACACGTACCCTTCATTTTTCATATGAAATATGAGTTCAAAAGTGATTTTGGTGGTCTTTAAAGTAGGGTTTCCATTTCATCCGAATTTTCAACATTTCATATTTGACAAAGTCCTTCCTTTTCAATGTTCTTGCTTCCTATGTGCAAAGATCCACTATCTAACACCTCTATACATGATCAAGACTACACTTTTATGATCATCAATGCATGGAAATAAAAATAACTGTATGATCATACATGTACATGAAGTTGTCGATGTCTAAACTTTAGATCTACTAAATATAATGCATGAATCATGGATCTCATGGCATGAACAACAATATATATGCAAGATCTTTACTTTACATGCATGAAAAAGATGAGATCTTAACATAAACACATCTAAACATTAGATCCATGTCTTGTGATGGCTTGATATTCTTGTTCGTGTGTTTTCATGTCCCTAGCAAGAGCATCATGGGGGTTAAATGAGAAAACACACAAGATATAATCTCGCCATTACAAGATCTAGGAAGAACAAGGTCTAAATCAACATACCAAAGGAGTCTTGAAGTGGAAAAGAGAAGAAAACAAGTTGAAGTTGTGAGAGGGGGGGGGCCAAGACTCACGGCACAAAGGGGTTGAAAGAGAGAGTTTTTACTCTTTGTAAAAGTTAAAACAAGAAGAAATGAAGAGAGAGAGAGAAAAATATGTTTATATATGAAGTGAATTTAGGGTTTAGATAAATAAAGTGTAGTAAAATAATTAGATTGAGAGGGAACAAAAAGGGGAGGGGGGGGGCGAGGGGGACGCCGGCCACACTTTTTGTGTGTGTGTTTTAAAATTTGATTTTTGTAATCTAGTAAATTAAAATGTAATAAATGTGATAATTATTTAAGAGACAAAATTTCTTGGAAAAGAAAATTGAAATGAGTAGTTGTAAGGATGAAGAATAGGGTATGGGTAGTGTGTAGTGTAGGTTGTACTTGTGAATAGTAGACAAGACATCTACTTTACCGGTTGTTTCGAAAACACGGGAAAAGCTATAACTGTAATTTTTATAGCTCGAAAAATTACGAAATTGATATTTTTGGAATCCTTATAAAATTACGGTTCTAATGAATATTCCGGAATATTTTTGTGAATCCATGGTCCGGGGCACGCTTTTCAGTAATTGAGCTCGGGAAGGCTCGGAATTGAAAATTTCCAGAATTTAAAACTTTCAAAGGTTTGAAATGTACTTTAAAACAATAATTTTACTTCATTTACTTTATAAAATTTCTTTTATTATGAAACCGAAGGAAAGCCGGATTTAGGGTTCCTAGGCTTTTCTCACTGAACTCATCCTGGATCGGATTAGGGTTTCGCTTCCAACTCCCACGGTTTCCCAGCTACTGAGAATACCGAGGTTTACAACCTCCCCACCTTAAATAAAGATTTGTCCTCAAAACGGAACTGTCGTACCTTGTCTTTCAAATATATCGGGGTACTTCCTCCGGATTTCCTCTTCAGCTTCCCAGGTTGCTTCCTCAAAGGCATGATTCCTCTATAACACTTTAACGTAGTGAATGTCTTTGTTTCGTAGCCTTTGAGTTTTCTTATCCAATATCTTCACTGGGTGTTCGTCATATGTCAGTTCTCCTTTAGCTGAATTGGTTCCAACTCCAGAATCCTTTCCAGGTCGGCAACATACCTCCTCAACACTGACACATGGAATACATTATGGATTCCCGGACAAATTTGGTGGTAGGGCTAGCGATACGCCAGATCTCCGACTCTTTCCAATACTTCAAAAGGTCCAATGTATCTTGGGCTTAACTTCCCTTGTGTACGCATCCTCTTAATACTTTTAATCGGATTTATTTTTAGGTACACGTGATCACCCACCTTAAACTCAAATTTTATATCGATCTCTATCTACTTCAAAAGTTCTATCTATTTCTAGTATTATTTTCGAGTTTTGAAAATAGTAAGGCCACGGAACAGTGGGATCAGTTCTGTTCTGTCACTTTCCCGATTTTGAAAATTGTTTTGCTTTTGATAAAAATGTTCCTAGTTGATGATTCATGCATGAATGGTATGGGAATGAATTACTAATATGAATGCCATGTGATGGACTTAATATATGCATGGTCATAATGATTTTGTGATAATAAACTCTTATGAACTCTCAAGTGTTGAAAATTCCCATACAGATTATTTCTAAGAAGCTATTTTTCCACATTATACTCCTTAGGGTTTCCTTGACTTTTAATCTTGTAATCCACTTATTATTTAACAAAAAATAAGTTCTCAAGGTCTATTAATCATGGCCTCCATTCATGCATAGAATTCCCATTTTTCATTTGGTAAACATGTCTTTAAACTAGCTTTTTGTAAAAATCCGAATTTTCTAAATTTCATTTTCTTGCATTTTTCTTAAGGGAAAACTTGTTAATGCATTAAAAATTGAAGCTCCAATATGTATATTATCTAAGGACTCCATTTAGCTTATAATACATCCAATTTAGACTTAAATACCAAGTGTTCTTGTAGGCATGAACCTAAGTTACGAATTTTAACCATTGATCAACATTCCAACATTTCTCATTCTAAACTCCACTACTTGTTTTACATTCCTATCATGCCTAAACTCATCTAAGCTTATAAAGATCATTCCTTCAATATACCTATTACACATACCCTTCATTTTCTTATGAAACATGAGTTTAAAAATGATTTTGGTGGCTTTCAAACTAGGGTTTCCATTTCATCCGAATTTCCAACATCTCATATTTAACAAAACCTTTCTTTTTCCAATATTCTTGCTTCCCATGTGTGAAGATCTATTATCTAACTTCTCTATACATGAACAAGACTACATTTTTATGATCAGCAAGAGAAAACAAAAATAACTCTATGACCATGCATGTAAATGACAATGTGGGTATCTAAACTTTAGATCTACTAAGTATGATGTATAAATCATGGATCTCATGGCATGAACAACAATATGTGTGCAAGATCTCTATTTCATATGCATGAACAAGTGGTTATTCCAACAAAACTCATTCAAAGGCTAGATCCACTTCTTGAGATGGCTTGAGATTCTTGTAGTAGTGTTTCATGTCCCTTGCTCGTGCTCATTGGGATTTAGATGAGAAAACATACAAGAATAATCTTGCCATAACAAGATTTAGGATGAACAAAGCTTAAGATCAACCTACCAATGGAGGATCAAAGGAGAAATGAAGAAGACTTGTGTTGAAATTGAAAGGGAAGAGGAGGGGGAAGCTCTCGGCCACTAGAGGGGAAAAGAGAGTGTTTTTACTCTTTACAAATTTTAAAACAAGAAGAAATGAGGAGAGAGAGAGAATAATATGTATATTATGAAGGCATTAGGGTTTTGGTTGAATAAAGGTAACAAAATAAAACAAAAGAGAGGGAAATATGGGGGGGGGTGCCGGCCCGGGGGGGGGGGTGGGGGGTTGGGTGGGTAATTGTGTGTGTGTGTGTTGAATTTGAAAATTGTATTTTGTGTAATAAAATGTAATATTTGTGTTAATTAATTAGAAAACAAAATTTCTTGGAAAAGAAAATTGTAATGAGTAGTTGTAAGGATGTAAGAATAGGGTATGGGTAGTGTATAGTGTAGGTTGTACTTGTGAATAGTAGATAAGACATCTATTTTACTGGTTGTTCCGAAAACACGGGAAAAGCTATAACTGTAATTTTTATAGCTCGAAAAATTATGAAATTGATATTTTTGGAATCCTTATAAAATTACGGTTCTAAAGAATATTCCGGAACATTTTTCTGAATCCGTGGTCCGGGGCACGCTTTTCCGTAATTGAGCTCGGGAAGGCTCGGAATTGAAAATTTCCCGAAATTGGAACTTTTAGGGGTTTAGAATATGGTTTAGAACAATAATTCATGTTCATTTACTTTATAAAACTCCTTTTATCATGAAATCGATGAAAAGCCGGATCTAGGGTTTCTAGGCTCCTCTCACTAAGCCGGAATCGGACCGATATAGGGTTTCGTCCTCCGGTTTCCAAAGTTCGTCCGATTACTATACTATCACTAGGAGAACTCGGGTATACCTTATAAGAATAATAATAATAATAATAATAATAATAATAATAATAATAATATCAACAATTTAGGGAACTAATAATATTAATCGTACTGAAAAACTCACTAATTACTAGCAGCAACGAAATACGAATAAACTGTAAGATCAGATAATTCTAGCTATTTGAAAATTTGTAAAACTAATAGCTTAGAGGTCCTTTAGAAATATAATTCTAAAGGCACTAGTAACATGTTCTCAACATTTGCATCTCCAGGGCTCGCTTTTCGAAGCTGGCACCTGATCAGATTGGAATAGGTCCGAATTTCACTGATCTCACCTTTCCAGGGTATCCTATACTTAATACGAACCAATTACACTTTTTCCTCTTGTTCCAACTCCTGGGTTTAGGAACACGAGATTGTCGGATCTAGGTTACTGAGTTTCTTGAGAGCTTTGAAGACTCAGGTTTCCCGGTTAACCTTCCGGTTTACACTATTGTCAACACAAGAACCGATATTTCACACTTATATGGCTTGTCTGATTGGTGAGTTTTATTTTAAGGTCCACTCTCATAAGTATCAAATATCTCACCACATTCTTGGAATTCTTTTGGATCGAGTTTTATTCCCGAAGCCAGTCACTATTCACTCCTTAACAATTTGCCTTAGGGCTATATTTTATCCAGATTTATAAGTCGGAGTTAAATAGGAAGTTTATCGTACATAAAGGTTTCAGAACAGAAGTATTTTAAGTTGCTATTTTATTTCTGAGATTTCTTACTTTCCTCACAATTCAGAATTTTCCGGATTCGTTCGGAGTTTGGGACTCGTCAAAGTTCGGTTTTAACTCGGAGTGACTTTCAGGGTTTTATTTCCTAAGTTCATCTTTAGAATTATTTGTTGAAATTTTCCAGGGCTTACATCCTCCCCACCTTAGAGAAAGTTTTGTCCGCAAACTTGTTACGTATGTATTGTTTAATGACGAGGGATGGTAAATTTCGAGTTATGTTTCTAGCACCGGTTTATGCTTCGGTTCATGCCATTTCTAGGTTTTGTATGTTAGATATTCTTTGAATTATGGCACATACAAGTTAATAAGAATTGACTTAGCGATTCCAACCTTCACTCACACGACTCTTTTGAAAATGACACAGACTCGACTCCTGACCATAGACAACTTCACTTGACCCACTTTGGACGACTCATGACAACACGGCCTTATGTGACACGACTACTCTGACCAATGAAGGTTGTGGATTCGCTTTTCCCATTCTTACATAACTGTATATACAACATCGTACTTTGAGGTTTATATTTCTCTAATTAATAGAGGTTACCATGCTTTAACTCTTTATGATCCTAATTATCTTGATGGATGTGAAATCAAAGATCTCATTCCTTTATTGTAAAATTTTCTTATTACGACTTTAGGCTTGCTGCGATTCTGAGTTCTACGCCACGTTCTTTATAGGTTTTTGATCCTTCGGAATTCTTCATGTATAAGAAATTATATGGGCAATGTCTTGGAATTCATTAAACCAGTTGGGTTTCGTTCTTGTTTCCATTCTTGGTTTCTTCTAGCTCTCAATGGTCTTTGGTTCTCCTATTTTCAGTCCAGCCATTTAGTCCGAGGGTATTCCTCATCAATCTATCTCCTGGGCCTTAGCGGCAGGAAAGAATGGGCAGCTTCCTAAGGGTATTGCACGAATCCGGTGTCGAGTCGCATCCTCGATCTCCGCTCCCTTTTTACAGCAAGGGACTTCGGTATCTCATTATTAACCTCCCCCTTGCATCAAACAGGTGTGGGGTTGCTTCCCTTTTCGCCATACTCCTTCCTCGTCTTTTCGTGTTAGATTCACTAATGCAGGATGCGGGTTGTCCCGTGTAGAGCGTGGTTTAGCTGAATGTCCCATTTGTATAAGGAAAGCATACAGTTGTCGCCTTTCGGAGACACCTTTCAACCTTGCTATTGAGGTCCTTACAGGGGTAACGCTTGAATCGAAGTCATGGATACTGCGTAGGGTAACGCTTTCCGTTGCATCGCCAACCTAGCATCTTATCCAATATTATATCTTTTTCCTTGTTTTGGATTATCATTCCGGGGAAGCATTCGGACTGCTCGGCTTAGGTCATTGCAACCTAACTCCAATTTCCTTATGATTTCTTTTTCGCATTCCCCTTTGAATATTCCTTATCATCCGTACCCCTTCCTGTAAACCTTGATAAACCCTGATATCCAATTCCTCCAATCAAGTCCGAAGGTCCCCTATTTATCCTTTAGAGACAGTCGTCCCCACAACTTATCTCGTCATCATTGGCACCTATCACTGCCCATTGTTCATATCACATCACCGTCCTCTATTGCACGTTTGGCCTATTTTCTTTCTTGAATTCTCTCTTCTAAGCTCTGTATTATCTTATTAGGGTGTCGAGTTTCCTCAATTCTTACTTGGGGGGGGGGGGGGGGGGGGGGGGGGGGGGGGGGGGTTGGGGTGGGTTTCATTATTCAATCCGCCATTGCTAAACTGAGCGTCTCTTCTTATATGTTTGATACTTATCCCTCCATCTTTTCCCACTAATTTCGTTAGATTTGTAGGTAAGACTTTCGCTTTTCTTGTGAGTCTTACTGATAGCACCAACCACCGTATTTACTTTCCTTGAGTGAGATTACTTTTCTTAGGTTGAAATCCTTGGTTATTTTAAACCATTATCCTACCACGCGCCCACTCCTTGTGAACAATTACTTGTTGCCCTTGTGATCGGCATAGGTCTCTAGCTTCTGCCCATAGAGGTAGCATTCCACATCTCTAAGGTGAACGCCACCGTAGGTAAACCTAATTTAGGTACATGGTGGTCCTGGTCACGCGGCTTCAATCATCTCGAAGCGTAGGAGATCACTTTTCCCTTGTACGAGTGTACATCCGAGGCCACCTCCTAATGTACCGTTCTAAATTATGTAGGGCATGGATTGGGTAATATCAATATCGAAGCAAAGACAGGTCCCTGCTTGGTTTCTTGAAGGCCTCGATCCCTCTTTTCTGTTCATGCGAACTCTCCATTCATTATGGATCCAGGGCTCGGAACTCTCAGCAACTCTCTATAGTACCCTGTCGATTCTTGGAGAACTCCTAACGTCCTTTGCGGGTTTGGACGGTTCTTCCAATCCCCTGTACCTTTATCTTTTTAGAGTTCCTAGATACATATCCTTCTATACCATGCGGTCCATAGCGAAGTTCTACTCAGTCAGAATTCGCACGGGGATATTTTGGGTATAGCTTGCACTTTCTTAAAGTTTATAAGGTTGCTCATAAGTGCCCTTCATGTCACTCCTGTGCCTATGAGTAGATAAGGCTCTTATCCATATAGTCCCACGTAATTCCCCTAGTATAGGCCTATATGCCCGGTTCATCCAGCATATGATTGTAGCGGGGACAATTGTCATTTTAATACTGTCGCTCAAAAATCATACTGTCCTCGTATAATTTGAGATGTGGTTTTATGTAAGTTCCTTGGCTCAGTGTTTTAACTGAGGGTGTCTGGTTCGGGGGTCGGTTCTTGAAAATGCACTCATCCTACATAGCTAGTCTAGCAGGTCGTCGACCTTAGGAGGCGGATACCTAATTTCAATTATAACTCCATTTAGATCCCGGAAATCGACATATATCCTTATCTAGATCATTCAGAAGGACTTGCCTCATCGGTTTCCTATCAAGCTTGTACTGGTCGAGGGCAAACATACATGATCGGATGGGCTTAAGTACTTATGTTGACTACCCTAAGGTCATTTTAATTTTATTTTGTTTCATTTTAGTTTATTTTGTAGATAAGTACACTTATTATTATTATTTCATTATTTATTATTATGGTTATTATTGTTATTTTAATTATTTATTAGTACTATTATTATTATTATCGGGTTCATTTGCTGCGATTTGTTTTTAGCGTCTTCTTTTTCCACTATGATCGTATCCCTTTAAGTAACTCAGTCAAATAATCTTTCGATAATATTAATTAGCTTTTCCACCAGATTTTGGTATTGCCGAAAGTTATTGTACAAGCGAGTAATTGTGAAGGAAGATATAATTTCAAGGAACGTGAACAAGGAACTCTTAACTTCATATATCATAATATAGCTTTTCATTAAAACAAAGATGGGGTACAAAGGCCCCTACATGGAAATCGATACTAGATCATACTAAGGCAAACATCATAACAAGCAACAAACATAGGTAACGCCAAACATCGACATACTATGACCTATCTTTCAAGGTCGCGGCTACAAAATTCAGCTTGGACTTATGGGTCAATCGTGGGTCTCGCCTTTTTCTCTAGGTGATCAATTCCACTCCTTGCACGCTAGTCCTTGCCCTTCTCCACCCTCAATCTCTTCAGGATGGATAACTTCCACACCTTTTGTCTCATCTACCTCTTCTTCGTGGGGTTGGTGGTCAATTCCACTTAGTGGGGGTGCCTGAGCCATGTTGGTGGGTGGAGGTATCACTTCCCCATACACTCCCCACCAAAGAAGTGACTTTGAGCATCCGCCTGAAGCCAGTCAGTGTGATCTCCCAATAGGTCATGAGCATACATAAACAGGTACCCAATTGGGTTCCAAGTTTGGAAATCAGGATAAGTCGGTCCCCCTTCATTTCTCAACACAAAGGTAGCTTCCTGCAACATGGGTTCTCCTAACTTATGAACGGCGATCCTTTCCACTGCATAGATTACTTCCAGCTCCGACCAACATTTCTTCCTTATAGGGCAATACTCAACATTGGTCGCCACCCTATACCATTCAGTGTCCATTAACCCTCTTTTCCACAAATCGAACATCCCCCGGATTGACCTGGGATGACCAACCAAAGCAAAGTCTTCGCACAAGACTCTAATTCTCAGACGGTACTCAACCAAGGTTTCCTCAGGTTGCTTACGCACTTGCCTTGCCGCCCGGCGGGCTTCACCAAGGGTAAGCTATTCATAAAAGAGAAGGAATTAGATTTATAAAACCCATTCTACCACGTTATTTCCTTCTAGGCTTTATTTTATCCTTGTCCAACCTAATTCTTCTTAAGTCTATTGGTTAAAGTCAAGATTGTGGATTCTTAACCATGCTCTGATACCAACTTAAACTGTCACGCCCCAAAGTGTGCCCTACACATGACAGTCCGCCACACTCAACATTTAATCTCAAGTAAGACAATCGTAGTCTCCCCATAAGCTTAAACATCGAGTGTAAGGCTCGCTCTCAACATTTATAGATCATACTTTGCTTCGTAGTAGCTTAAAGAGATATATACAGCAGCAAGAATGTAAACCATAAACGTCATACAGAGAATTATTCTATTACATGATCTAGGGGGCATACCTCCGGTAACACCAATTACCAATTCTCAATCCCCACATTTCCTTACATTGCCCTTCAATTACCGATTCGGAAAACGGAATTAGATTCCATTTCTAACCTTTAGACCCCGACCTCATCAAAAGCTCCTTAATATCTAAGAGTCGTACCTGGTGTCCACGGGTCCTCGGAGAAAGCCAAAGGTACTCATACTGCAACAGGAAACTATAGGTGTATAAGCTACACTAGCTTAGTGAGTGGAACTTCCGAATTACAATAAACACAACACATTCAACCGAGTAATTAAGCAACCAAGTGAAATGCATCAACAAGTGAGTTTAGCAAACATATGACCAGCCGGAAATCATATGTGGATGGACTTGCGCCCTCCATCCCGGGTTAGCAGATTTACGAATCCTGCGGTACGACGCCGTTTAAGCTCACGGTCAACTGATAATATTTCGTTTTATAGATCACGATTAACCAACAAGTATTCGTTTTATGGATCACGATTAACCAACAAGTATTCGTTTTATGGATCACGAAAAACCAACCAATGCTAATGCTCCATCCCCATCGTGTTGAATGAATCCAATTACAATTGAGTCAAATATTCATTAATTCGATTCTTTCAGGTGGCCAACAATTATTCGCAGACATTCAGTATAACACATAGACAATCAGTCATAGCTTAACACCCGGTTTCGATATTTCTTAAGGTCCGTTTCACACATCAACAACAGACAATATATAAATCCCATATAACCCATCACATAATTTTCCTTTTTATCTTCACCTAACAACTAGTGCGACTATTATTACAATCACAAGCAATAATTGAAATCGGAAGGGGAACTCACTTGGCCATGGTACGCCGGTCTCTTAGTGACGATGGTCGGGTGATACGGTATTGTCGTACTCGGGTTCACCTACCAAATAAAGATAGCCTAATGAGAATCTCATCACTAACTAATTCAAACTATGTATCCATACATCACAAAATCGGAATTCTCGCTATTTGCGGAAGTTCCAACTTAAAACGGCCATAACTCGGTCATTTTAACTCGGAATTTCGTAAATTTTATATCGATCTCTATCTACTTCGAAAGTTCTATCTATTTCTAGTATTATTTTCAAGTTTTGAAAGTAGTAAGGCCACGTAACAGTGGGATCAGTTCTGTTCTGTCACTTTCCCGATTTTGAAAAATTGTTTTGCTTTTGATAAAAATGTTCCTAGTTGATGATTCATGCATGAATGGTATGGGAATGAATTACTAATATGAATGCCATGTGATGGACTTAATATATGCATGGTCATAATGATTTTGTGATAATAAACTCTTATGAACTCTCAAGTGTTGGAAATTCCATACAGATTATTTCTAAGAAGCTATTTTTCCACATTATACTCCTTAGGGTTTCCTTGACTTTTAATCTTGTAATCACTTATTATTTAACAAAAAAATAAGTTCTCAAGGTCTATATTAATCATGGCCTCCATTCATGCATAGAAATTCCCATTTTTCATTTGGTAAACATGTCTTTGAACTAGCTTTTTGTAAAAATCCGAATTTTCTAAATTTCATTTTCTTGCTTTTTCTTAAGGGAAAACTTGTTTAATGCATTAAAAATTGAAGCTCCAATATGTATATTATCTAAGGACTCCATTTAGCTTATAATACATCCAATTTAGACTTAAATACAAGTGTTCTTGTAGGCATGAACCTAAGTTACGAATTTTAACTATTGATCAACATTCCAACATTTCATTCTAACTCCACTACTTGTTTTACATTCCTATCATGCCTAAACTCATCTAAAGCTTATAAAGATCATTCCTTCAATATACCTATTACACATACCCTTCATTTTTCTTATGAAACATGAGTTTAAAATGATTTTGGTGGCTTTCAAACTAGGGTTTCCATTTCATCCGAATTTCCAACATCTCATATTTAACAAAACCTTTCTTTTTCCATATTCTTGCTTCCCATGTGTGAAGATCTATTATCTAACTTCTCTATACATGAACAAGACATTTTTATGATCATCAAGCATAGAAAACAAAAAATAACTCTATGATCATGCATGTAAATGACAATGTGGGTATCTAACTTTAGATCTACTAAGTATGATGTATAAATCATGGATCTCATGGCATGAACAACAATATGGTGCAAGATCTCTTTTCATATGCATGAACAAGTGGTTATTCAACAAAAACTCATTCAAAGGCTAGATCCACTTCTTGAGATGGCTTGAGATTCTTGTAGTAGTGTTTTCATGTCCCTTGCTCATGCTCATTGGGATTTAGATGAGAAAACACACAAGAATAATCTTGCCATAACAAGATTTAGGATGAACAAAGCTTAAGATCAACCTACCAATGGAGGATCAAAGGAGAAATGAAGAAGACTTGTGTTGAAATTGAAAGGGAAGAGGGAGGGGGAAGCTCTCGGCCACTAGAGGGGAAAAGAGAGTGTTTTTACTCTTTACAAATTTTAAAACAAGAAGAAATGAGGAGAGAGAGAGAATAATATGTATATATATGAAGGCATTAGGGTTTTGGTTGAATAAAGGTAACAAAAATAAAACAAAAGAGAGGGAAATATGGGGGAGGGGCGCCGGCCATGGGGGGGGGGGGGGGGGGGGGGGGGATTGTGTGTGTGTGTGTTGAATTTTGAAAATTGTATTTTGTGTAATAAAATGTAATATTTGTGTTAATTAATTAGGAAACAAAATTTCTTGGAAAAGAAAATTGTAATGAGTAGTTGTAAGGATGTAAGAATAGGGTATGGGTAGTGTGTAGTATAGGTTGTACTTGTGAATAGTAGACAAGACATCTACTTTACCGGTTGTCCGAAAACAGGGAAAAGCTATAACTGTAATTTTTATAGCTCGGAAAATTATGAAATTGATATTTTTGGAATCCTTATAAAATTACGGTTCTAAGGAATATTCCGGAACATTTTTCTGAATCCGTGGTCCGGGGCACGCTTTTCCGTAATTGAGCTCGGGAAGGCTCGGAATTGAAAATTTCCCGAAATTGGAACTTTTAGGGGTTTAGAATATGCTTTAGAACAATAATTCATGTTCATTTACTTTATAAAACTCCTTTTATCATGAAATCGATGAAAAGCCGGATCTAGGGTTTCTAGGCTCCTCTCACTAAGCTGGAATCGGACCGATATAGGGTTTCGTTCTCCGGTTTCCAAAGTTCGTCCGATTACTATACTATCACTAGGAGAACTCGGGTATACCTTATAAGAATAATAATAATAATAATAATATCAACAATTTAGGGAACTAATAATATTAATCGTACTGAAAAACTCACTAATTACTAGCAGCAACGAAATACGAATAAACTGTAAGATCAGATAATTCTAGCTATTTGAAAATTTGTAAAACTAATAGCTTAGAGGTCCTTTAGAAATATAATTCTAAAGGCACTAGTAACATGTTCTCAACATTTGCATCCCCAGGGCTCGCTTTTCGAAACTGGCACCTGATCAGATTGGAATAGGTCGGAATTTCACTGATCTCACCTTTCCAGGGTATCCTATACTTAATACGAACCAATTACACTTTTTCCTCTTGTTCCAACTCCTGGGTTTAGGAACACGAGATTGTCGGATCTAGGTTACTGAGTTTCTTGAGAGCTTTGAAGACTCAGGTTTCCCGGTTAACCTTCCGGTTTACACTATTGTCAACACAAGAACCGATATTTCACACTTATATGGCTTGTCTGATTGGTGAGTTTTATTTTAAGGTCCACTCTCATAAGTATCAAATATCTCACCACATTCTCGGAATTCTTTTGGATCGAGTTTTATTCCGAAGCCAGTCACTATTCACTCCTTAACAATTTGCCTTAGGGCTATATTTTATCCGATTTATAAGTCGGAGTTAAATAGGAAGTTTATCGTACATAAAGGTTTCAGAACAGAAGTATTTTAAGTTGCTATTTTTTTCTGAGATTTCTTACTTTCTCACAATTCAGAATTTTCCGGATTCGTTCGGAGTTTGGGACTCGTCAAAGTTCGGTTTTAACTCGGAGTGACTTTCAGGGTTTTATTTCCTAAGTTCATCTTTAGAATTATTTGTTGAAATTTTCCAGGGCTTACAGAATGAGATCGGGTCCAATGACCAACTTCTCCACATCGTCCCAAAACAAGGCGACCTACACTTTCATCCATATTGGGCTTCATAGGGTGGCATTGATGGTCGAATGATAGCTATTATTATAAGCAAATTCAACCAAAGGCAAGTGCACTTCCCAACTTTCTTTGAGTTCCATAACATAAGCTCAAAGCATGTCTTCCAATGTTTGGATCGTTCGTTTTGACTGTCCATTAGTCTATGGGTGATAAGCGGTGCTGAAATGCAACTTAGTTCCCAAACATTTCTGTAGACTAATCTAAAACTTCAACACAAACCTTAGGTCTCTGTCTAATACTATTCCTGTCGGAACTCCATGTAGCCTCACAATTTCTCTTATATATAACTTGACTAACTTGTCCATCAAATAAGTCATATTCATTGGAATAAAGTGTGCCAACTTGGTAAGTCGATCCACTATGACCCATATGTCATCGAATCCATATGGTGTTCGGGGTAAACCACATACAAAATCATTGTAATTTGATCCCACTTCCATTGGTATAGCTAATGGTTTTAAAATCCTCCCGGCCTTTGATGTTCCACTTTAACTTGTTGGCATATAGGACATTTCATCACAAACTCTACCACATCTCTCTTCATGCCATTCCACCAATAGTGACCCTTTAGATCTTAGTACATCTTTGTTCCACCAGGATGCATGGTATATCCTGAGTTATGCTGTCCATCAAATAAGTCATATTCATTGGAATAAAGTGTGCCAACTTGGTAAGTCGATCCACTATGACCCATATGTCATCGAATCCATATGGTGTTCGGGGTAAACCACATACAAAATCCATTGTAATTTGATCCCACTTCCATTCTGGTATAGCTAATGGTTTTAAAAATCCTCCCGGCCTTTGATGTTCCTCTTTAACTTGTTGGCATATAGGACATTTCATCACAAACTCTACCACATCTCTCTTCATGCCATTCCACCAATAGTGACCCTTTAGATCTTAGTACATCTTTGTTCCACCAGGATGCATGGTATATCCTGAGTTATGCGCTTCTTCTATAATTTCCTTTTTCATCTCTTTGTCATCCGAGATGCATAACCTTTCCTTTAGCTTGACTACTTCCTCATCATCAACTTCAAAATCTGTGTATTTCCCTTCTTGAACTTCTTGTTTTATACTTTGAATCACGTCATCGTACCGTTGTGCCTCCTTGATCCTTTCTTTCAAAGTTGGTTCAAAAACCAAGTTTGAAATCTTCATCTCTACGTCTTTTCTAATGAACTCAATGCTTAACCTTTCAAATTCCTTAATCAATTCCTTCTTATTGATTAGCAATGCAGTGACTTCCCCATGGTTCTCCCAGCTTAATGCATCCGTTACCACATTTACTCTCCCCAGGGAATAATTAATGCTAAGGTCATAATCCTTTATGAGTTCCAACCATCTCCTCTATCGCATGTTTAACTCCTTCTATGTGGATAAATACTTAAGGCTCTTGTGATTCGTTTATATCTCGCATCTTTGCCCATAAAGATAGTGTCTCCACAACTTGAGTGCAAACACTATGGCTGTCAGCTCAAGATCATGGGTCGAGTAATTTTGCTCTTGCGGTTGCAAGTGACGCAAAGCATAGGCTATTACCTTCTCCTCTTGCATCAACACACATCCAAGACCATTTCTTGATGCGTTACTATGTACCGTATAGGGCTTTTCTGGGTCTGTCAAAACCAAGATTGGTGCCGAAACTAGCCGTCGTTTAAGTTCTTGGAAACTTTGGTCTCTCTTATCCGTCTATACAAACTTTTCATTCTTTTGGGTTATTGTGTCATTAGTCTGGCTATTTTGGAAAAGTCCTTCACAAACTTTCGATAATAACCAGCTAAACCTAGGAAACTCCTTACTTCAGTTACAATCCTTGGCAGTTTCCACTCCATCACTGCTTTAATCTTTTCTGGGTCCACAGATATTCCTTCCTTTGATACCACATGACCCAAGAAAGAAATCCGATCAAGAAAGAAATCCGATCAAGCAAAAAATCACACTTCGACAACTTGGCATATAACTTATGCTCCCTCAATATTTGTAATGCCATTCGCAAGTGTTCCTCATGTTGCTCGTGCTTCTTTGAATAAACAAGGATATCATCTATGAATACTATAATCACACTATTGACCAAGTATAATCACTCGTACTCTATTCTTACATCCTTACAACCTATTCTTACAATCTTACATCATTTTTCTTACATTTACTTTTCCATTACATTTTATTACTTAAATTAATTATTAAAGTTATGGCCATTTTAAGTCAGGACTTCCGCAAATGACGAGAATTACAAAATTACTAGTTTTGTTTAATAGTTTGGATTAGTTAAGTGATGAAATACTCATTAGGGTGTTTCTTCCTTTTTAGGTGACCCTGAGATCGACAATTCCCTTCCACCGGACTACTATTACTAGAGGACCGGTGTTCCAATGGCTGAGTGAGTATTTCTTCCGATTCCATTTATTGTATGTGATTGTAATGATAGTGGCATTAGGTTTTGCAAAGATAGAATGTGTGAACCATGATTTTCCTAGTAGTCAAGTAAACTTCGGAAACCGAAAAGCAAAACCCTAAATCGGTCTAGTTCAAGATTAGTGAGAGAAACTTAGAAACCCCAGATCCAGCTTTCCTTTAGTTTTATATCAAAAGAAATTTTATGAAATAATTTAATGTGAAATATTGATTTAAAGTATATTTCAAACCATAAAAAGCTTTAAGTTCGGAAAATTTTCTATTCCGGGTCTTTTCGAGCTCCATTACGAAAAAGCGAGCCCCAAGACTAGAAACTCAACAAAATATTCGGGAATACTCTTTAGAATCGAAATTTTATAAGGATTTCAAAAATATGAGTTTTGTAATTTTCTGGGTTATAAAAATTATAGTTATAGCCTTTTTCCCGTATTTTCTTTACTACTGGTAAAGTAGATATCTTGTCTACTATTTACCACTATTCACAAGTACAACCGACATTACACACTACCCATGCCCTAGTCTTACATCCTTACAACTACTCATTATATTTTTTTTCCAAGAAATTTTGTTTCTTACTAAATTATTACATTTAATACATTTTATTACACAAATTACAAATTCAAATAAAATTTAATCACTCCCTCTCTCTCTCACTTGGTGGCCGGCGCACACTAATTTCCCCCTCAAATTGTTTTATTTCTTCTTTTATAATACAACAAACCCTAATTTACTTAATATATATACTCATTTTATTCTCTTCCTCATTTCTATTCTTTCAAAAATTTTAACAAAGCAAAAACCCTCTCCATTCCCTCTCTTTGATGGGAGCTACATCCCCACCACAAACACACACAACAAGCTCTTTTCTTCTTCATTCTTTCTTTCTTCATCAAATTCTTCCTTAGGTGATGATTTTTAAGCTTTATTACTACTTAATCTTGTAATGGAAGATTATTCATGTGTGTTTTCACTTTAAATCTATGAGCAAATGCTAGGGATAAGAAAATACTAGTACATGAATATCATGCCATCACAAGTTGTAGATCTTGTGTTTGATGAGTTTTTATTGAAGTATCATCATGTTCATGCATATAAAAGTAGAGATCTTGCATGAAAAATATATGTTCATGCTTTTAAACTCATTTTCATGCACTATAAGTAGTAGATCTAGCACTTAGACACTCATATTATACTTGACATTCATGTTCATATAGATATTTTGTGTTTTTATGTATTAATGCTGATAAAGATTTATCTTGTATATATAAATGTGATAGTTGGTAGATCTTTATGAAGATAAGATAAGGAACTTGAAGAAAAGGTTTTTGTTAGAAATGTTCAAAAGAAAATTCGTATGACTTCCAAAACCTATTTTAAAAACCCTTGTAACAACTTTGAAGCTGATATTTTATATGAAAAATGGAGGGTATAAGTAATAGATATCATAAGTAATGATTTTTATAAGTTGAAATGAGTTTGGATGAGAGTAATGTGTAAAACAAGAAGTGGAATCAAGATGGAAAATTTTGAGTTAGTATTCAACTTGTAAAATTCGTAGCTTTGGATGATGCCTATGTAAACACCTATTATTCAAGCTCAAATGAATTTTTCATGTGTTTTAATGAAGTTAGGTAGTGGATATAGTAAAGCCTTAAATTTTGATGCATCACATAAGTTTTCTCAAAGAAATCATTCAAAAAGTGGATTTTCTAAAATTCGGATTTTTGAGAAAAGCCTACTTAAAAACATTTGCAAAGTGAAAAATGTAAATTTTTATGTAGAAATGAAGGTCTTGGATAGTATAGATGATGAAGACTAATTTTTAATTAAGATAACTAGGAATTTCTAAGAATGGAATCCAAAACACTAGTGAGATGTCAAAGTTAGAAAATTGGATTTTCAAGAAGTAGTTATTGTTGGAGTCTTGTGAAATTTAGGAGTCCTCTAGGTTTCCTTTATCAAAATTCATCAAGATCATGCATACATTGGACTCATCACATGTCATTCATGTTAGGAACTCATTCATAGTTTATATATACTTGAATCATCAACTAGATACATTTCAAACAAGTGCAAAAACTATTTTTTTGAAATAGGAATGGTTACCGATCAGATTTGATCCCTCTGTTCCGTGACCTAAATGTTTTCAAAACTTGGAAATAATATTAGAAATAGATAGATCTTTCGAAGCAGATAGAAATCGATATAAAATTTGAGAAATTCCGAGTTAACATGACCAAGTTATAGCCGTTTTAAGTTGGAACTTCCGCAAATAGCGAGAATCACGATTTTGTTTAGTTTTGATACATAGTTTGAATTAGTTAAGTGATGAAGTACTCATTAGGGTATTCTTCTTTGGTAGGTGATCCCAAGACCGACGAATCCCTACTACCCGATTATTACTACTAAAAGACCAGCGTACCATGGCCGAGTGAGTATCACTTCCAATTTCAATTATTGCTTGTGATTATAATGATAGTTGTCACGCCCCAAAGGGTACCCTAAACGTAACAGTCTGCCACACTCAATATTAAAGTTTAAGTATGACAACCTTAGTCATTCCCAAAAGCTTTTATATTAAGTGTAAGCCATACTTTCACAACTTTAGAGAACCATACATGGAATTATGAAGTTTAAGAAGGTACAATAACAAATTAAGAAAAGAGGATTCATAATATTCAATTACTTATAACAAAAATCTTTACAACTTAGGGTCATTTCCCTTTGATTACTAATCTATTACAAGGATATTTGTACATCAATACTAATACTACACTTCATCTAAAATTTTCTTTATCCAAAAGAATTTACCTGATCACAGGGTCCTCGTGGCCTTAACCATAAATAGGGAAACTGAAAAAGATATCTATGGGGGTATAAGCTAACAAGCTTAGTGAGAATTATTTCCATAAATAACTTCTTGTAACAAAGTTTCAAACAAGTTAATTAAGCAAACAAATGGCATGCAATATACATGTGGGCAGACAAGTCATATAGTTTTCCGGGAACTATATGTTGAATGGATTTGTGCCCTCCATTCGGGGTTTGGTGATACATAACCTCAAATAAGTAGTTTTATAAAAAAGAGTTTTATGCTTTCGATCAATATCGCTAAGCACATGAAATCTACTTATATTGAGCCTTGCTTTCGGATCTTCCGCCAAGCATTTCCTTTTTCCATAACGCAGCCAAGCAATTGCTTTCGGATCCTCCGCCAAGTGTTGCTTTCGACATGAGCTTAATATCCTTCTCACCCAAGGATAATAACTCAAAATGCAATGTGACTCACTTCGTGTTATGCATGAATCCATTTATTTATGATATCATAACATTATTATTATCAAGTTTAAGGTGGTCAAAGCATTTCATACAAAGCAAGTGTTATACTAAACAAACATTTTAAATCAATTCCGGCCTCGATATTTTGGATTCTTTCAAAGAATTACTTAACATACATATCCATTTCTCTTTTTCCTGACCCTAATGCAACTAATTTACAAACACAACAAGTATATCATTTAACGGAAATAAACTTACGATGCCATGTCGACTATTCCTCTACGCGGATGAGTTGTTCACACACTTCACTCAATCGAAATAGTCTTTGGGATATACGTATCCTTCCTCGGAGTCACCTAGCCAAGGAAAATACCCAAAATGAGTATTTCTTGATGATTTTCTTGAATTTTGACAAAACAATGTCAAAAGAACGTTAAAGTTTGTATAAAGGAATGTTTCAACTTAAAATGGCCATAACTTGGTCATTTTAATTTGGAATCACGCATATAATATACCAATTTCTACGTACTCGAAAAGATCTACCCATTTCTAAAATTATTTTTAACCAACAAGGTCATATAGGCTCTGAAACAGTGGCGACAAAATTCACCACGGATTTTTCAATGCAAAAACAACTTTGGTTTAAGAATTCAAAATTTGTTTGATAAATACTTAGTTATCTATATAGTCGAAAAATTCTCTTTTTATGGTTACTTAGCTCATATTCATTCATGCTCAAGTGTTTGTTGTCCATTCATGTTGCTAAAAAAAAATCATGTCGTTTTGGAGTTTTTAGAGAAATATAGTTTACATGAATTCTCTTTTGTAAATCTCTTGAAATGAATATTTTGTTTCCTTTGTTTTCCAAAGATGTTTTAGGTTGACATATATGTATATATATATATATATATATATTTCCAAGTAACTTTTTGAAAATAACTTTTCTTCTTTCTATGTTTTCTATATTAATACTATTTTTCCTATACAAATTTTTTTGTCTATTTGTTTACAAAAATCTTTCATTTGAAAATTCCTCATTCTTTCCTCATATTATGTTTTTCATAGAAATTATCCTTGCATAAAAATTTATTTTCTTTATAAAAACAAAGTTGGATAATAAGTGTTTTTAAGAAACTTTTTATAGTAGTTTCTAAAATCGTAGTGATTTCTTCTTGTAATTTGAAAAGAGATAACTTTATTTTTGTTTTAAACCATAAATCTTCTACTTTACATAAACTTGTTTTCTAAGTGTCAAAATCTCCTTTTTGTCAATTTATTTTTAGAACTTGAAACTTTGGACAACAATTTAAATGAACATGAATTATGAGAAAATAATAGCAAGCAAAATAACATAAGTAATAAAGTCAAGTATTGGAGTCTTAGCTTTTTCAATGCTCCCGGGACTAAGAAGTAGACTAGTCCTAAAATAAAAATAAAATGAAAGAAAGAAAAATTTGTTTTGACTTGATGAGGACAAGTCTAAGACTAGACACTAGTCTTAATTTAACATGGAATAAATAAATTGCGACGGAATAAATAAATAAATTGTAATGGAATAATAAATAAATTGCAAGTGAGCTTATATGCTCTTTAAAGAATATGTATATATATAGATAATAATACTTAGATATAGTAAAATAATAATTGAACAAAAATAATAACATAAACATAAATAGATTTTCATGAACAAGAACAACACATGAACATAATATAGCTTCCATAACATTTAGTCTTTGGAAACTCACACTATGGTCATGTAAAGTTACATGACATGAAGAAGAAGAAAATAATAGAAGATGGTTACCTAAAGAAGATTTTGGTAGTAGTATGTGGTTCTGGTTTTTTGTTGTAGGTAGAAGTTGTTTTGAAATTATTTTGAGAGAGTTTTGGGATGGTAGTTAGAGAAAGTTTTGAGAGGAGAATTTGAGAGAGTTGTGGTATAGAATTTGTAGGTAGTGAATGTGTGAAAGAAGTGAAAGAGAGGGGGGTATTTATAGGAAAATATGGAGATTTTTGTATGATAAAAATAAAAAAAAAAATAAAACAAATTGAGGGGGTACATGGGGGAGGGGGCGCCGACCATAGAGAGATGTGAGAGGGAGTGATTTTATTTTTTTGATTTTTGTTAAATAAAATATGTAATATGTAAGGTAGATGTGAAATAAAGTTATGGGAAAGGTAAAAAGTAAGAATTATAGGTTACGGAGTGTGTAAGAGTAGGAGTAAGAAAAAGTAGAGATAAAAGAATAGTGTAGAATAGTAATGAATAGTGTAATGTAAAGTAGATATGACTAATAAAGTACCGGTAGTAAGAAAATACACGTATAAATGTGATATCTGTTATTTTTACTTACCAAAAAATTACGAAATTGATATTTTTGAAAACCTTGTATTTTTATGAGTCTAACGATGTATTCGGAATATTTTTACTATTCTGGGGTCCTGGACACGTTTTCAAGAATCATGTCCGATCAAGTTCGAAACGAGTTACGGTTTCACCAATCTGATCTTTTTATGTTGCCTTAGATAATTCCGCACTATTCTACATTTTAAACTTCTACTTATCCTCATCGAGTTTCTTATTCGGGAGTGCCGGACTTAAGCTATTACGTCTAACTAGGGTTTTGTTGACCATTAGAGGTCCGGTTGACTTCCGGTTTAAGGTTTTAGGCTTAAACTGATTCCAAAAATTTAGGGGTTTACAATAGTTGCACTAGTTACTTAGCAAAGATAAAATGAATATGCATGATGGGGTTGAATGGGAATTATATTTGTTTACTATTGTTATGTGAAGTTGAATTTAATGAATATCGAAGCCGGGTGATAAATCATTGCTTGTATAGAGGAGCTAAGATTGATTGTCTGCTAGTATTGCTTGATTACCTAAAAGAATTGGTATAATTGATTATTAGACATCGAAGATAAACTTGAATGGGGATAGAGCATTAACATTTGTTGGTTTTTTATGATCCATAAAACGAATATAACTTAGTTAATCGTGATCCATAAAACGAATATAAGTTGGTTAATCGCGATTCATAAAATGAATATGAGTTAGTTAATCGTGATCCATAAAATGAATATATGAGTTGATTGACCGTGAGCCTAAACGGCGTCGTACCGCAGGATTCGTTAATATGCTAACCGGGGATGGTGGGCGCAAGTCCATCCACATATGATTTTCGGCTGGTCATATGTTTGTGGAATTCACGTGTTTGATACATACCATTTGACTGATTAATCACTTGCTTGAATGTTATGTTTTAATTGCGATATGAAAGTTTTCACTCACTAAGCTAGTATAGCTTACGCCCCTATAGTTTTTATTTGTTGCAGCACGAGTTTATTTGGCTTAGGCCAAGGCAGGCTATAGCTCAGGTGGAGCTAGGAGTTTCCTATAGAAGTTGTAATCAATTTTGTTTAGACTTCCACAGGAAACCAAAAGACTCTGGATGACTGTAATGGACGTTTAATATTCTTTTGTGGGGGAATGCCCCTTAGACCTTGTAACTTTTATGTATGTGTTTTGATTTATTATCTAATGCTATCGAATGCCGCATTAAACTTCTAACTCTATTGAATAGAGTATTCTATTGTCATAAAAGGGACACCTTACATCTATACAAGACTCCTGAAGGACTCGGATAGTAATTTGAGAGTCTTATATGGCATGTGGCGGACTATTACGTTTAGGATATCCCTCTGGGGCGTGACAGTTTAAGTTGGTATCAGAGCACTAGGTTATAAATCAAGACAATAGAATTGAAAGAAATCGAACCTAGAAGTTAACCTATAGGTTAAAATGGAGTTGAAAATATCTCTTTCTGTTAGTCTAATTAGGAGTCTTCTCTTATTGTAGGTCTCCTTGGATGAGACACGTATGCAGTTAGAAATTTTACGAAAAGGAATGATGAGACCCTTATGGAATATCGATTAAGACTGAGAGAGTTATGTGAGGATTTTGCATTAGCAAGGAGTCCCCGGACTATAGGGGAAATGTTCAGATTGTGGAGGGAAGGATTAAGATACACGAGATGGGCCGCTGTGATTGATTAGTTGAGACATGATCCTGTTCATTTAAACAACTATTGGGGTATAAGCTATACTAGCATAGTGAGAATTCCCTTAATTATGTACCATAACAATCAAGTTATAATCAATCATATGCTATGCATGAACAAACACGTGAGCAAGCAATTATGCATGGGTATCCAGAACCCACATAGAACGGATTTACACTCTCCGTATCTTGGGTTAGGCATTGAGTCTACACGACCGCATCTAGTCCCCAAGCCCTCGGCTCTTAGCACTCGACTTGGCTAGGCTCATCCAAGGATGCATCCACATGCGCCTTAGTACCCCTGAATGAGCTCTAGCACCGGGCTCATTATCCAAACGAGGCAACAACGGACTATACCGATCGACCTGCGTAGGAGTAGCATGCTACCAAATGCAATATGTCCGATGTGATGCATGACCAATTTAATTTTTGCTTAGGACAAAAATATTTACACATTCTTTAGAGTGACCAACCAATATCACACATATAACAGGAATAATATGAACGGTACAGTTATCCAATCAAATCGTGGTTTCGATATGCTTTAGTATTCATTGGCATACATTCATTACAGTTTCATCATATATATCCCATCCCCATTCATATCGATTTTTATCTTGTTCCTATAATTCTAATACAACTAACTACAATCACAATCAAGGTAACAAAACAAGAAGAAAACTCACTCGGCCATTGGATCACCGGTCTTCTAGTAATAATAATTCGGTGGTAGGGAATCGTCGATCTCGGGATCTCCTAAAAAGGAAGAAATACTCTAATAAGTATTTCAGCTCAAACTAATCTAAACGATCTTATACGAACTATCAAATTCGTAATTCGCGTCCTAAGCGGGAATTCCAACTTAAAACGGTCATAACTTGGTCATTTTAACTCGGAATCTCGCAAATTATATATCGATTTCTATCTAATTCGAAAGATCTATCTAATTCTAATATTATTTTCAATTTTTGAAAACTTTAAAGCTTCGAAAAGTTTGGATCAGATTAGGGCAGCAACGATTTCAATTTTCGAAAAATAGCTTTGTAAATGTTTGTAATGTTCCTACTATATAAATTAGCTATACATGCAATATGAGTGATTTCCTAACATGAATGGCATAAAATGAGTTTCATGTATGCATGATCTTGATGATTTTTGGTAAAAGAAAATTTGGAACTCCTTATTTTGCAAGACTTCAACTATAACTACTTTTTGAAAATCTAGTTTTCTAACTTTGATCATTTCCATTTGTTTTGGATTTATTACTTAAGAAAATATAATTATTTTTGTTAAAATTGAGTCTTCATTATATATATTACTTATGACCTTTATTTCTACATAAAAATTTCCATTTTACACTTTGCAAATATGTTTTCCAATATGGTTTACTCGAAAATCCGAATTTTAGAAAATCCACTTTTTGAATGATTCATTTGGGAAAAACTTGTTTAAAGCATTAAAATTTAAGGCTTTACTATATCAATTACCTAAGGACTTCATTTAACACATAAAACTTGCAATTTGAGCTCAAATACTAAGTGATTACTTATGCATCATCTCAAATTACAAATTTTGACAATTGATCACTAACTCAAAATTTTTCATTTCAATTCCATTACTTGTTTAACACCTTACTCATGCCTAAACTCATTTTAACTTGTAAAAATCATTGCTTAATGATATCTATTACCTATATACTTCATTTTTCACATAAAACATGAGTTTTGGAGTTGATACATGGGTTCTAAAAATTGGTCTTGGTTGAAATCCGAAAATAGAATTTTTATTTTGAAATTAACTTTTGAAAATCACTTTTGATTCTTGTAAAAAGAAGTCTTGATGATATACATATATTAAGCCTTCATTTTCTTAAGTAAAAATTACATTTTGACACTTGGAAAGTGGTTTTTAAATATGAGTCTTGCCAAAATACGAATTTCACCACTTTTGTTCAAGTTCAAATCTAAGATCTACACATAATATGAACATACACCTAGATGAAACCCATGGAAACAAACTTTAAACTCATAGATCTAAACTTTGCTCATCAAAATTACTCATTTATGTTATCTATACCCTAAGCCCTTCATTTTAAATGAAAAATACACATTTTGAAGTTGAAAAACCACTTTTCTAAATATGGTTCCATTTTCATCCGAATTTTCAAAAATCATTTTGCTTGAAAATAAAATAGATCTTGAGTTTCCCACAACTTTCCTACCATCATCATGTTATAGCAAGTTGTTCATGAACATAAACAAAGGTCTAATGCATTTATGAACTCAAAACGCTAGATCTAGTCTTTTAAACTAGTTTTAAATGGATGAATCACTAAGATGAATATGTGGATGATAGATCTATGCATAAATCATAAGAAATAACAAATATAACAACTTAAATAACAAGATCTATGGCATAAACAATATCAAAGCTACAAAAATTTAGATCTACAAAATATATCAACTCTAAACAAGAAAATAATTGAAATACAAGATAATAAAAGTAGAGAAAAGGAGTGTTTCATTTTTGGCATCATCATCCTAAGCTTTTAAGCTTATGGAAGGTCATTTGATGCATGAAACCTTCATTACACTTTACCTATATCACCTATGGAGGCTTTGAGATGAAGATTTGGTTAGAAATCTTCAAGAAATATGGGTGGAAGCTAATGGAAGATGTGGGGGCAGCTTGGTTCTTGAAGGAAAAAGAACAAGAAGAAAAGAAAAGAGAGGAAATAGAGAGAGAAAAGGTTAAAGAATGAAAGAGGGAAAGTGAGTAAATGAAGGAGTGAGAGAAAATGAGTGTTTTAATTGTAAGAAAAGAAGAAAAAAATAAAACAAGGCAGCCAATGTGTGTGTGTGTGCTGCACGTGAAAATGGGGGAGGAAAGAGAGGGGAAATTGTTGAAATTTGACTTGAATTTGAATTGTGTAATAAATGTGTAATGTAACTTTCTTAAGAAGGAGTAGAAAATAATTAATTTAGTAAAAATATGAATAAATAAAGGACAATGGCAGCCATAAAGAGGGTCAAAAATCTGCCATCAATTGTGGGATAATGTGTAGAAAGATTGAAGTGAAAAGGAAGTGATATGTGTAAGGTGTACTTGAAGGTATGGGTTGTAAAAATACTTTATTAATAAAATAAAATAAAATTTGAAAATTTATTCCAAATAATTGTAGCAGATTTTTCACAATTAAAATTAAATAATTATTTGAATTATTTTAGTATTTTAACAAATATGCTACCGGTACAGTCAAAATACGCGAATATGGGCTATAAATAATATTTTTATAACCCGAAAAATTCTAAAAATATATTTTATGAGAATATTTTTTCAATTATTAAATTAATTTATTTTATTTTTAGTATCGGGTCTTAAAGAAAATCTGATCTCGTAAAGACCCGAAACGAACTAAATTTTAGAAAAACAAAATTTTCTATAACATATAAAATATTTATCTAAAAATATAAGACTTTATAAGAATAATAAAATTTTGTAGTGAAATAAAAATGAATAGTGCAAAAGACTAATCAATTACCGGTAATAATGGAAATACGATAAAAAGGTTATAACTATAACTTTTATAACCCAAAAAATTATATAACTGATATATTTAGAAATCTTATGAAATTACGAGTCTAACGGTACTATTGGTATATTTTTGATATCTCGAGCCCCACGCTGTATCGAACGGGTTCGAAATAGGTCAAAAATTTACCAATCTGATATTTTTAAACAAACTTATATTACTATGAGCTATTCTACATTTACTACGCCTCGGCCTCTAGGGTTAGGGGCACTAGTTGCCGGACTTAGGCTATTGTATTCCGTTAGGGTTTCCGGGTGATTTTCCGGTTTAGTTTGCCAATTTGGAAACTGATATTTATGTTTATACAACATATTTAATTTGAGAAATTTATTTTAAATTTTATTTTTGTAAGTATTTAATATCTTTAACGTTTTCGGAATTCTTGAATTGAGTTTATTTCGAAAGTCAATCGTACTTTTTAATAATTTGTTTTTGGGCTTTATACTACCGATTTTATAAGTCGGAGTTAAATATGGAATTTTTCGTACGTCGTGGTTTTGAATTTGAAGACCACTGTTCTTATTTTATTTTTAAAGATTTTCATTTTCTCAAGATTAAGAAGTTTCTGAATTCATCGTGTTTTTGGACTAGTTCGAAATTCGGTTTTAATTTGGAGTGATTTTTAGGGTTTATTTTCGAAGTTCATCTTAAAATTATTTATTGAAATTTTCCGGGGTTTACAACTTCCCCACCTTAAGGAAAGTTTTGTCCGCAAAACTTGTTACGTGATATCATTTGTCAAGAAGAGATTATGAATTTTGAGTTATATTTTCTAGCACTGGTTTGTGCTTCGGTTGTATTATTTCTGAACTTCGCATGATAGACATTTTACGAAATATAGCACATACAAATTAATAAGATTTGGCTTAGCGATTCCAACCTTCACTTACACGACTCTTTTGGAAAACGACACGGACTTGACTCGAGACCACACACGACTCGACCGACCCAGACGACTCTCAATGCAACCTTTCATGACTCGATTACTTTGACCAACGAAGGTTATGGATTCGCTTCTCCATTCTTATGTAGCTGTATATACAATATTGTGCTTTATGATTCATATTCCTTAAACAATATGGTCATCATCGTTTTAAATTCTTATCTTCGTGATCATCTTGATGGGATTGAAATCAAGAGATCTCATTGCTTTTTGTGTATTATTACTTGTGAAGATCTTATGGAGTTTGGTAATTGAGATTTGATTATGAAATTTTAACTTTTGTGTAACGATCGTCGTAGATTTATCTTTCAAAGTTCTTTATTTACAAAAGTTGTATGAGGGGTTTTGGAATTCGTTAAATTAATCGATTTTGTTTTAGTTTCCATCATTGGCTCATTCTAGCTTTTAATGGTCTCGGGCTTTCTATTTTTAGTCTAGCCATTTAATCCGAAGGTATTTCTAACAACCTATCTCTTTGATTCTATTGACAGGAAAGAATATGCGGTATTCTAAGGGTATAGCGCTAACCTGATATCGAGTTGCATATTTGATCCTCGCTTCCTTCCATGGCAAAGGACTCCAGCTCCTCATCACTAGCTTCTTCATACACTCCATATGTGTGAGGGTTGTGGACTAGATTTCCGGATGTAGTTGTTCTTGAAGAACTCGATTCCTTTTTCCTTTGTTGCTTTTATTCCTATTATATCTCTCCTCTTTTCCTTGGTTGATCCAGCGAAGCAACACGCAAGTTATCCCGTTCAGGGCATGTTTTAGCTAAATGTCCCGTTTTTGAGCAAAGAAGCATGCGTTGGTGTCTTTTTGGGACACTTCTCAACTTTGTGACTGGGGTCCCCACAGAGGTAACACTTGGATTGAAGTCGTGGACACCGTATAGGGTAATGCTGTCCCTTACATTTCCAACATTGTAGCTTATCCAATATTATGTCTTCTTCCTTGTTTGGGTCATCATCCAAGGGAAGTGTTCTGACATTTTGACTCGGGGTCATTGCAACATAGAACTCCATTTCCTTATTACTTCTTTCTTGCCTCTCCTTTGAGCATTTTCTATTATCCGTGCTCTTTCTAGCAATCCTTGATAACTCCTATATCAAATTCTCCAATCGAGTCCGAAGGTCTTCTTTTAAACCATTCAGAAACACTTGTCTTTTGAGTTCCTCACTTTGTTTATATGATTCGGAGCATATTGCAACAATCTACTGAACTCGGTTTCGTACTGTTCCACACTACGATCTCCTTGTGAGATATTGAGGAAATCGCACTGTACTGGACTCTTAAGCTCATGGGGAAATATTTATCCAAAAACTCATATTTAAACATCTCCCATGTAACTGGAGGCGTCAACTCTCTTTCCTTAGATTCCCACCATACTCGGGCATGTAAGCGAGCATATAGGTTCCATAATTGACTCTCAGACGGTGTGGTACTTCAAAAGCATTAAAGGACCTCTCAATGTGTGCCAACCAATCCTCTGCCTCATCTGGTTTTCCAAAAACTCCGTCGAAATACTGGTTACTTTATGAAGCATGGTAAGAGACTTTGGTGGTATTGAGGTGATGGGGGTTCATCTTGCTGTTTCTTGCTCATATCTCACAGGTGTAGACGTTGAACTGACTTGAGTCTGTTGCATGTAGCTTCTTATCTGACTAGTAAGCCGTTCAATCTCTATTGAAGCATTTCCCTCTTGTTAGGTGGTTCGGGTATCGCTTGGTTCTCGGGTCCTAAAGGAGTCATGACGGGTTCTTGTTGTGGTTGGGTATATCTCTACAATTTTATTAAGCTCGGTGAAAATTCTAAATTTTTATTACGTCTTAAGGCGTTAAAAGAAACTTATGAAATATAGAACTCAAAAATACGGAAATAAAAACATATATAGAAATATTGAACTCTACTGAAATAAAAATCAATAATAAGAACTTCATAATATGACGAAATACATGAAATCAAGAGAAGATGTAAATCTTCCATTACAAAAGTTCAAAGAAAGGATGCAAAACATACATTGGAATTAATTCATGAACTAGATGATAAACCGCAACATTGATTTACATTTTCAAAACATTTTTGTTCTTTCAAAAAGTTATTTGCTCCTAACGCTCAACACAAGAGATCTATTGATATTTCTAGGAGACTGACTTCTTCAAACAAGGGTAGTTGTCCACTGTTAATTCTTGTGGGGGCATTTACTCCCGGTGTCCTGGCTGTTTGCAGATGAAGCACTTTAGGGTTTTCTTTCCTGGACAGTCCATAATCTTATGCTCGGGATCTCCACAGAGGTAACCTGTGCTTCAGCTGTGGACACTGTCTTAGATAATGACTTTCCTTGCACTTCCAACAATTGATCTTACGCCTCTTAAAAGGTTCATTCTTAAGTTAGGCTAGTGTCTTATACCTTCTGACTTTGGAGCTTGGACTAGCCATAACAGAAGGAGTTTCAATTCCTTGCATTGTCACTTGGTGGGGTCCTTCCACCTGAACCGCACATTCCTAATAAGCACTTGTTGTAAGAGGAGCTTTTGTGTATCTACCAAACACCCTAGAAGGTTTATGACTTGTTGCATTAGATCTTGTGGTGGTGGAGTGTCTCTCACTTGTTGTTCATCGGGAAGGTTAGTCGACTGTTGCATGTTCTCCTCAGGTAGTCTCCTAGAAACAAGATGAAACGGTCACATTAGCCTAATTATACTACTCACAAGTCGCTTATGGTTTAGAAAAAGAGTTATAACTTTTATTTCTTTAAACTTGTTTATTTAGAAAAATGGTGAAAGCACGTAATTAATCCTACCCACCTAGTGGTTATAGGTCGAAGGGGTAATCTAGCATCTCTATTATCGGCTTGAACTAAAAGTTGGGTAAGGTCACTTACTCCTATATTTTTTTCAGTTGCTAGAGTATCT